>OY813002.1:41755747-41840747 GCA_963681545.1 Germaria angustata
AGCGACGGTGGTGCGAATGTATACAAACACATGTTTACTTTAAGTGTACGATGATGTTATTTAGCTTCAACAAACATCATGATTGTTCTAGAAATGATCATTAAGAGTATATAAGCTGCGCACATCAACGTTGACACCGCACAGTGGCTGAAAATCGTTTTTCATTGGCCAAAAGTCGAATTTTTTTTGTCACCGATTTTTAAAATTTTTACGCCATTTTGGAGCTAATATATCCATATTAAGGTAGCCAAAAAATTAGGTTAAACTATTGATAATTGTGAGCGTGGCATGCTGTCAAACTCAACTGTTTTTGTTATTTCAGAAAAAGGTTTTTTTTATCAGTTTTTTGTCAAAAATAAATGGTTACTTCTCACAAGCTATCATCGATAATGGCCTGCGGTCTTTTTTATAATGTTGGTAGGATTATAGTCTTTAGTTGTTGTAAGTGGTTACCGCTCTAGCGTGTAATATTAGAGGTGTTATGAAATATTTATGAAACTACTTTATTTTTCTGAAATTTAAACTTTAGTGGATTAGAACTTCTAGGGAACAAAAGGGAACAAGAAACGTATATGACCCGAAGAAAGGTGAAGGTGTCTTCTTTAACCCTATATATACTTTTGCACCCGCAACGACCCGCCGGTAGAACACTTTTTTAATTTTAATGAAATTACTCTAAAAAAATTCAAATTACTATAATTTAAACAGCCCTATAATTACTCGTATACAATGGTGTATTAAATTTTCACTTTTTTGCCTAAAAGGTTTATTTTTTTACTTTAGACTACGTAAAACTAAAATAATTAAATATAATACCTGCGAAAGGGTTTTATTGCTTTGTTTTGATCAGCAAAAAAATCAGTCATAAAAATATCACAATAGGTTCTACAGTAAACATATGATCTCTTTCTGATATAACTGTTAGGGTCAGCCAAAGTCATAAACAATTTTATAATAATAATCGCGACATTAAACCACTAAAGATAAAAAGAACCCCATATTGACGAGATACTAATTAGTTTTACCTGATATTAAGGTCTGGATAACAAGTGCAGTTTTGTTCTATTTAAGTACTACCTGCTATGAAATTGAAGATCAATGTGTGAATAACATGTATCTAAAAATGTATAAAACTACGGATTCAATAAGGGATTACACAATAATAAGTTAATCCTTTACGTGTACGTACATATATTTGCAAGTGATAAATCATAACAGACTCAAATAAAAATATTCAGAAAAATATGGAAAGCTTCGGTTATAAAGAACTGGCCGAAGAGTATTTTAGGAATAAAAACCAGGAAGATGTTCTTACTTACGTTAAAATAAAATTAAACTTAAATTCGTGTAGCATCGAAATACAAGAGCAATTATCTAATTTTGTAAGTGCTAAAAAAACGCTACAAAGAAGTGAGCTACAGTAAACAAAAGTTTTATATAAAAAGTGAAAAGTGATTAGAAGGCCAACTTACTGTCGCTGCAGAAACAGCAAAGCAAGATAAGGTTGGAAGACCACGCAAATCATTGGACAACTGCAGCGACAGATCTAAGAGACGGAAACTTAAAGATGTTAACGATGCAATTGGTTGTACAAATATAAAAGAATCTTTCCTACATCAATTACGATCACAGAACCAATTAACAAAAGTGGATATCATTTAAAAAGTTATTAAAGCTAGTCCAGTGAGAACAAAATGAATTCTTAAAAGTATTCCAACTCCGAGCGATGCAATACAGTACACAAATGAGGAGGTATTAGCCTTATTTCTGTATTTGAAATTAACAAAACAGCAATATATTAAGCTCAAATTGCGTGCGATTGAAAAGGTCTCAAATATCTATCCAGCATATCATCACATAACTGCTGCTAAAATGGACTGTTTGCCATCAAAGGATACTATTACAATCACACCAATTTCGGCAGAGGTACAACTACAATCTGTACTTGATCACACAGCCGAGCGCTTGCTACAATTAATGCCAGGAAATGCGTTAAAGATATATGGAAACACAAAGCTAATTCTTTTTTGCAAATGGGGATGTGATGGTTCTTCGGGACAAAACCAATACAAACAAGTTGTATGTGAAAATATTTCAGACTCGGTATCAATTGTACCATTGCGATTGAAAAAGATTTTGGAAGATTCAGAGCCTTCGACTAGTACAACGCAAACAATGAATATTTGAAAAAATGAGACACCATCTTCTACGAAATACTGCAGGCCAATCAAATTTGAATTCAAAAAAGAAACTCGTGATGCCATTAACAAAGAAATTAGTGATATCAAGGCCCAAATTGCAACACTACAGCCATTACAATTACAGTTAGATGGGCAGCAAATTGAAGTAAGCTACCAATTAGTCCTTACAATGATAGATGGAAAAGTAGGTCAAGCTTTGACTAACACGAAGGCTGCATCCAGCTGCATTATGTGTCAAGCAGCATCAATCCAATTAAACCAAGTTCCGACAAAATCATTAGATAATACCGATGCATATGAATTTGGATTATCACCACTACATGCAAGAATACGACTAATGGAACATATACTAAAAATCAGTTATGATTTGGATTTCGGGTCTTCAGGATCCATAAGAAACAATGAAACCAACAAAGAGTTAAGAAGTTCAAAAAAGAAACATGTTCAAGATGAATATCGCAAAATTGGATTGATTATAGATCGGCCAAAACAAGGGTCAGGCAATACAAATGATGGCAATACCGCACGAAGATTCTTTTCAGATCCAGAAACAGCATCTGAAATAACAGGAGTGGATTTAAACCTTATTTTCAGATTTAAAATAATCCTAGAAGTACTTGCGTGCAATGAAGAAATTGACTCTAAAACAATTTGGAGATTATGCTAAGGAAACTGCAAAAATATATACAACCAACTACCCATGGAGAAATATGTCTGCAACTGTTCATAAAATCCTTTATCATGGAGAAGATATCATTAAATATCATTTGGTGCCACTTGGAGATCTATCAGAGGAGGCTCAGGAAAAAAGGAACAAGGATTACAGATTTTATAGAGCACAATACTAGAAAAATTTCACGACATTCCACTAATGAAGATCTATTTAATATATTATTGGCAACGTCAGATCCGTTCATCTCCAATATTCGAAATAAATGGAAAGTGGAACATCGGGATTTAGATGAAGAAGCCAAAAAACTACTAAAGAACAGAAATAGCACAGAGCAAAATATAGAATATTTGCAATCAATATTTGTGTCAAATGAATAATAATTATAATTGCCTTTCATTGCTATTTAAGTACGAAAAACATAGATATATATATATATATATATATATATATATATATATATATATATATATATATATATATATATATATATATATATATATATGTATGTATATGTATATATATATGTATATGTATATCGTTTATAAGCCACACCGCTTATAGTGGAATTAGCACTATATTCCACAAAAGGTTCACTTTCTGTCATATATTAGTAAATTCATACAAAATATTCGTTATTGAATCCATTACCAATATAGTCCATTTTCCATTATACGCCATCTATATGTGAGGCAAAAAAATAAATTAATGCGAAGTTTTTCACATATAGTCCAATTGACAAATTTTAGAACATAAGAATGCAACCCAGTATTATTCTGACACTTTAATACAAAAATCTAGTTTTTTTTTTCACGGTTATATTTATTTATTGAATCTTCAAAAACTGAACTAACAATAAGTATTCAAATCTTAAATATACATATATATAATTATTAGGCCCAACCAGTGTCAGACATAAACTTAGTGATAGTAATTAATAATACATAAATGTAGTGTTAATCATCAAGTGATTTCCCTTTTAATGTTGTTCAATTAAACAAACTGACTTTTTTGAGTAAAATTGTACATAATTATGTATGTACATTCACGTTGTTCTCAAAATGGGTAAAGATGTAAATTTTGACAAAATACATATTTGAAAAGATAGAGGACAAAGTTCTTAAAAATTTAGTAAAATTAAATCAATCAAAAATAACAAATTTCTTTAAATAATATAAGAAAACTTACATCCACACAATAAGTATGTACATACAAATGTACATATGTGTACATTGTTGAACCTTCATAGTGAAGAGACGTGTTAGCGGATTTTTTTTTATATACTAAACAAACAAAAATACAAACAAAAAAATATTCGTAATAAGTACTGATTCGTAATAAGTTCTGATTTTGTGAAATTTGCTTTAGTTGCATTAATAATGTTTTTCATATAATCTGATACAACAAAATCAAAAACAAAAACCGCAAGCAAAGTTACTGAGGAATACTCTGCATGAGTACCTCAAAAACAAACAATTCTAAAGTGAGTTCTAACGGCAGAAATGCCTATTTTGCTGTGAGTTCTGATATTCTTAATGCAAACAATAAAAATAAAAAATCCGATGATAGTCATTTTCTGACGGTAAAGCCAATTTTACGCGAGCGATCAACTTCGCTTACTCCGATGCCAAGTCGTGATTCGGTAACATTACCATTGCCTAGTTCATCTTTATTTAAGTCAGCTCCATTATCCGCTCCGGGCTCGTGTTCATCACTTAACTAAGTTATTTCAATAGGCAATAGTATTCAGAAACCAAAGGTGCCTGTCGGAATGGACCGATATATTACAGTAGTAAAGCGCGGGCGAAGCCCAAATTCATCAAAAATCTCATCGGTTCCCAAGATATCCAGGGATAACGACGCCGCCATAGTTAACCGTCAAAACCGTTTTAAAATATTGCAGGATGACAATGACAAACCCGAAGCATCCTCGAAAAAAACCTCCAAACCACCGCCCATCTATTTGAGGGGAAAAAAAATCAAACACCCTTATCAAAAAATTAATATCGGTCATTGGTGAAAAGGCATTTCACATTGTTCCAATAAAACGTGGTAACATTGACGGAACTAAAATCTAAATATATGAAGACAAAGATTTCCGGAAAATGGTTAATGAATTGGAAAAAAATAAAACAAGTTTTTACACATTCCAGCTTAAGAGCGCTAAGGGCCTACAGGTCGTATTGAAGGGCATAGATTCTTACGTTGTCCCTGCTGAAATAAAAGATGCTCTCACACTGAAAGGATTCAAGGTAGAAAATGTATCCAACATAATAAACAGGGAGAAGATCCCCCAACCCCTATTTCGCGTTGAACTGGAGCCAAACGATGTAATATTGAAGAAAAATGAGACCCATCCCATTTATGATTTAAAATATCTATTATACCGGAAAATCACAGTTGAAGAACCACACAAGCGTTCAGGACCCGTACAGTGCCATAATTGTCAAGAATATGGCCATACGAAAACTTATTGCAAACTACCTACTGTTTGTGTTGTGTGCGGTGAATTGCACGAGACTGCCATTTGCAAGTCGCAAGACCAGAAGGAAAAAAAGTGCAGTAATTGTGGAGGTAATCACACTGCTAACTACAGAGGTTGTCCCGTATACTCCTTCGTTAAACAGGCTACGAGTCAAAAGCCTAAGGTAACCCCAGCTCAAGCAGGAAATACGTACTCCGCTACTTATCCTCCTATGGCCCAACCAATCTCTACACAAGTATCGTATGCTGACGCTGTCAAGATCAACTCCGTTCCCATGCAAAAAGTGTCACCACCAAATAACACAACAAATGCAAACGCAAGCTTTAATTATAATCGCCTTGAAGATACTATTGATAATCTGGTGCAAACTATAAACAATTTTACAACAAATATGACTAGCATGATGCAAGAAATGCTGCGAATGCAGAACACACTGCTTCTAGCATTAGATAACAAGCCATGAACACGTTAAAATTATGTTTCTGGAACGCAAACGGCATTCGCCAACATAAAAATGAACTTGAGCACTTCCTCACGGTAAAAAATATTGATATAATGTTGGTATCTGAGACTCATTTGACTTCGAGAAGCCTTTTCAGAATGAGTGGCTACACCTTATATGATACAAAGGACCCGAGAGGAAGAGCATGCGGAGGATCGGCAATTCTAATAAAGTCAAGACTCAAACACCACATTCTTGAGAACATTTGTGAGGACCATCTGCAGGCAACAAATATTTGCATCGAAAATTTTGGTTCAAATCTCGTGATATCATCAATTTACTCCCCTCCCAGATTTTCAATCACTGAGGATCAATACGAGGATTTTTACAAAACTCTTGGACCTTGTTTCGTAGCAGCTGGCGACTACAATGCAAAACATACGTTCTGGGGATCGCGTCTTATTACACCTAGAGGTCGAGCGTTGTTCAACACAATTTCAAAATGGGCTTGGACGTCATTTCGAGCGGGGAGCCCACTTACTGGCCTACTGACATACAAAAAATTCCAGATGTTATAGATTTTGGCGTCATTAAAAATATCTCTAGGGATTTAATTCATGTTGAAGCTTCTCATGATCTCTCCTCCGATCACTCTCCAACGATCGTTACAATTTGTAGCCCTCTAAGAAGTGACTTACCTCACCCATATGTGAAGGTGATAAATCGTGTTAATTGGCTGGGGTTCAAAAAATATCTCAGTAGTCATTGTACGGAAAACATCAAGCTTAGAACTACCGATGATATTGAATTTAACATTGCCAATCTTACTGAAAATATTAAACAGGCTGCTAAACATGCCACTACCTCCCATCCGCAGACTGGGTTTAATAGAATTTATTCTGCGGATATTGATCGTCTCGTATGTGAAAAAAGAAGAGCTAGAAGGGAATGGCAACAGCACAGATCACCCCATCATAAAACCAGACTTAGAGAATGCACTAAAAGACTCCAAGAGTTGCTTGTATCTGAAAAATCTGCTTCTCTTAAGAACTATCTGGAAGGTCTCAATGTCACAGCAGCATCTAACTACTCCTTGTGGCGCGCTGCTAGAAAACTTAAAACACCCGTTGAGTCTAAACTACCTCTGCGCACTTCTACCGGAGGTTGGACAAGAACCAATACTGAAAAAGGTAACATATTTGCTGGGCATTTAAAATACGTATTTACCCCAAAAACACATGTACTGGTGCTGTTGATTTGCCGAGTGTAGTTGCTCTACCCCCTCGACCCATAAAGTTTAAGATGCGTGATGTACAAAAACTTATTGCTGAAACCAACCCGAAGAAGGCCCCGGGTATTGATGGAATTAGTAACAAGATGCTGATGAATTTGCCTCGTATTGCTATTAGAATCCTGCTATTTACTTTTAATGGCATTTTACGACTGGAGTATTATCCACACAGCTGGAAACTTGCCATGGTCAAAATGATTCCAAAGGCGGGCAAAGATCTTACCAAGGCTGAGTCATATAGGCCAATAAAAAAAAGCTTCTCATGACAAAATTGTCCCCAATTCTAACTGATAATGGGTGCATACCGGACCATCAATTTGGGTTTAGAAGTCAGCATAGCACCATTGAACAATGTCATAGATTGGTACATTTTATAAGAAGAGCATTTGAAGAAAAGAAGTATTGTTCTTCCCTCTTTATTGATGTTTCTCAGGCATTTGAGAAAGTGTGGCATGAGGGCCTGATTTTGAAATTGAGGACATATCTACCAATGAACATTGTGAATCTATTGGAAAGTTACATTCTTGCCCGGAAGTTCGCTGTCGTGGAAGGAGACTTCATGAGTGTGCCCGAAACTATCTCATCTGGGGTGCCACAGGGGAGTATACTGGGGCCAGTTTTGTATTTGATTTATACCTGTGATATGCCTTTAAGCAGTAATATCCTAACTTCTACATTTGCCGATGATACAGCCTGCCTTAGCATGCATGAAAACCCTCACGAGGCATCCCGATATCTTCAGGAACATATTAACCTGTTGGAGCTGTGGTTGAACTTATGGAGAATAAAAGTAAATGAACAAAAGTGTGTTCATGTCACATTTACCCTACGAAGAGACACTTGTTCCCCCATTCGAATCAACAATCAAGTTGTTCCTCAACATTCACAGGTGAAATACCTTGGTATACACCTTGACCGACGGCTTACATGGAAACACCACATTGATTCTAAGCTAGCACAAATGAAGCTTAAATTAACCCAGATACATTGGCTGATTGGTAGAAATTCTACCCTCAGTCTAGATTGTAAACTTTTAATATACAAGTCGCTTGTGAAACCCATATGGTGTTACGGAATTCAGCTATGGGGCACTGCTTCAGCTTCCAATGTAGAGAGAATCCAACGAATGCAAAACAAAATTTTAAGGTTAATAATATCGGCTCCATGGTACATCAAAAATTCAATTTTACATCGTGATTTAAATATGCCACTTGTGACCGCTGAAATTGCAAAATATGCAGGCAAATATTTAACAAAACTCGAGTCCCACCCTAATCCCCTTGCTCGTAACATCTTGAACTTTACTGGACACATCCGCTTAAAAAAGAGGGATACTAGGGCATTAATATGCAACACTGCAGATGAAATTCTTTGAAAATACTTTTTGTGCTTAACATGACATTTATGTATTATTAATTATTATCACTAAGTTTATGTCTGACACTGGTTGGGCCTAATAATTATATATATATTTAAGATTTGAATACTTATTTTTAGTTCATTTTTTGAAGATACAATAAATAAATTTTAGTAGAAAAAAAATCAAATGAAGAAACGTATTTTTTTTGTAATTACGTATGTAAATATTAGGATTTTGTTATATATTTTTATAGTCAAAAAGAAAAATTGTATACGAATTCACCTATAAGAAAATACTGGCTTATAGAAAAATTGTGCTTATAGTCCAAATGGCGCTATAGTCCAAAATTTGTGTGCAAATTTGACCGTGGATTATATATGTATACATTTATTTATTTATCTATGGAATTGACAAATGACAGACAATCACTAATATTAATGTAACATTTAACAGCATTAAATAAATTACAAAACATATAAAAATTTAAAAAACAATTTGTTATGAGTTTAATTTATACTAGCATTTTTTACTACATAAGCATTTCATGAGAAGTCTATAAATCTATAAAAACTGGTATATGTGTTACACATTCTTCTAAGGGGATCGGCATCAGCATAATTAGCTCTATAAACTTACTGATAAAGGAATAAAATTACGGGATATAAGTACGTTGAGGAACATTAAAGGAAATTTCGTTTATCAAAAATCCAGGACAGACATCATCATTAAGAATAGTAAGAAAAGTTGGTAACACTGGTGTAAAGACGTGCCTTTAATAAAAATTGATCTTTATGAAATATGCCGCCTAAAGGCCGTCGTAGCTTAAAACAAACCAAAATAATTTGCAGCCAATGCAGCTTAGAAGTAGAAAAAGATGAGGTTAATAGAGTGCGACAAGTGTAATATCATGTAGTTTGTACAGCATTAAATAGAAGACAATCAGGCATGTTCTGCAAATCACTTTTTGTGAAAGTGATTTGAAATCACAAAAAGGTGTTCTGCGCACATAACTTTTTGAACTGTTGTGATTTGAAACCGGTCAGCTATGTGGCTGGCGATCTGAAATCACTTTCTTAATTTTGGACGGCTTTTTATATTTAACTCAATAAAAACTCATTAATTGAACACATCTATTTGTTTTTTATTTATTTTAAGAGTAAAACTGATGATTTTGTACCGAAAAATTGGCTAAAATGTAAAAAAATTGCAAACACTTTCTATTGTAACAAATGTTGTTAGTTGCTTTTGTGATTTGACAATTGCTTTTTATGATTTGCATTTTCTTTTTAGTTGTCAGGTGTTTTTGTTCTTCGAATATACACCGATGCTTGCCAGATTAGATAAATATTTCTTTCGACGAGAAATATATTTAATTTTTTTAACTAAACAAGCTATTTCCAATAAAACTTAATTATTTTTGTTAAGTTATATTCAAAATATTTATTAACTATCAATTGTTTGCCTAATTTTAAAAATAATTACTTATAAAGTAGTAGCAAATGGCAACAATAATTATATATTAAGAACAGTGGCAACCACAGATTACTAACTATATCTGTGGTGGCAACTTCGGTGTGTATTCTTGAAAATACTTTCTTTTGTTTAATTAATAAATTTCTTTTCAAATATATTACTGACAACAATAAAGCCCCAGGCATATCAACTTGTGTTTAAATTTTATTTTAAAAAATAATTTTAGTTTACGTTCACTTCTTATTTTGACTACACCTTTATTAATTTTCAATACATAAAAAATTGTCATCAAGTCAAAGCAAAACATCAGCCGTTTTCTTGTGTTTTCGAAAAGGTAAAATCACCGAAAAGTTAAATTTCTTGTGATTTTCAGAACACCACAAAATCACATTTGTGATTTTAAAATCACAAGTGATTTTGAAATCTTGTGATTTGCAGAACATGCCTGAATATGATTATTTGTTAAAACACGAAGAAGAAGAATTTGTGTGTCAATTTTGCGATGTAAATAGTGGTACGTTTAAAAAAGAATTAAATGAGATCAAAACGGAATTGAAAAAATTAGATCATCTGGCACGGCTACAAGAAACAATGAACTTTATGATAACAAGAAAAAGTTAGAAGCCGTATAAAAGGAGAATAAAATATTAAAAGAACAAGTCAAAACGTTGAAAAATTCTGTAAAGTATTTAAATGATCAAATGATTTTATACGAGGTTTAAATGACAATGGAGCTGCAACTGCAATAGACACAGTTTTAAAACTATCTGCAGATGCTGGTGTTGTGTTGCAGCCAGAAGCTATTGAAGATGCTTATTTCATCAAAAAGCGAAAGTTCCCAACTGATAAACGAATCAGTATGCAAAATGAGAAATAGTCTTTGGTAGTAAAGATTATATCATAACAAGCAAAAGAAAAAATCATGTAAATTAAGCAAAAATTAAAAGAATATAAGTATACAAAAGATGTGTTTGTCAACGATTATCTAAGTATAGGAACTATGGATTTACCTAAATATGCCAAATCATTACATAAAGTGGGATATCGTTCGGTTTATGCTTTTGATGGTAAAATTTTATTAAAAAAGTGTGCTCTCCACGCCATGGATTATTCGTAGTGAGGAAGAAATTGATCAGCTGCTATTAGCCACAAATAAACAGAAGAGCGGATACAATAACACTGTTCTTGATGAGGAGGATTGCAGTAATAGTATTTTATCTTTATAGGTACATATTTATAAATATTTTATTGTATTTATAAGTTTATAAATAGTTATTAAATTTCTAAATTATAAGTATAACTCAATATTTTTCTGATTTATGTAGATTATTTCAATAATTATGTTAATAATAATAAATATTCTTTTTGTAATGTTATATCTATTAATATGAGAAGTGTTTCTTCAATTGATAAGTTTAATAAGTTTAAAACTCTCGTTCATAATTTATCTCGGCTATCTGATATAATTGCTATCGAGGAAACCTGGTTTAAAAAAGATCTAGCTCAAATTTATAATATGGCTGGATATAACGTAGTGCATTGTTGTAGGTTTGATAGTTACGGTGGTACTTAAATTTTTATCATAAAAATTTATAGAATCTTGCGAAAGTAAAGAATTTGTCGAATCAATCGTGCTGAAAATCAGCAGCTTCAAAATTGCGGGACAGTCTTTGAAGTTTATTTCATTTTACCTACCGTTGAAATGTGATGTAAATTTTACTCATTGTTAGATATAATTTTGGTCGAAGCCCATGCATATTAGTTGGAGACTCAAACATTTATGTATGCTTTGGATGCTAATGCATATAATGATTTTACAATTTTGTTATCTAGCTACAACTTTATAAATTCGCATACATTCATAACTCGAAAAAGCAGTAAGTCGCGTATTGAACATGTGTACTGTAATATTGCTGAATCGTTATACATTGAGTCAGTGGAATGCAAACTATCAGTTCACAATCTTATATCGTTAACAATTGAAATTGGAATACCGTCCAAAGCATTTCTGAATGAAGTCAGAGTTCATTGTGATTATGATCGTATAAAATACCAAATTCGATCTCAAGTACCAAACTTATGCATTACTGGCGATCCATCGAATGATACTTCGTTGTTAATATCATTATCATTATCATATTAATAACATAACTAGGGATTGTTCTGTAACAAAGATTAAGAAAAAATGAATTCAACATGAAATTACACCATGGATAAACGATAACTTGATTTTTGTATGGAGGTGAGGAAAAAAATATATTTGTCAAAAAATGTAGTGATTTCATCACAAATTTAGCTTTATTTATATAGTAATACACAAAAGTAATCAAAATGAAGAAAGTTTGAGAAATGTATATCGTTACCTACAATGTAAAAAGCCCTAACTAACAAAAAAGTTTAAATGATTTTTTTTAACTTTTAATTTATTATTTATTTTAAGTCTATTTTTAATTTATTATTCTAAAAGAGCCTTAACTTAGTCGCTTATAACACTATGCTTTTTCTGGCTAAATGAAGGAGTCAAATGTGAGATCACGGGATCTGCTTTTACCATCATTCGGTGCATAATATCTTCGTTCGTGGCAATTCGACTGCATTTTCTGGAGTGTCTAAAGCGATATTTTTTATAGTCTTTGTTACGACTTTCCTGAGCCTCTTCGGATAGTAAGCCTACAGGAAAAATACAATTTTCAATTATATCTTTTCCATGAATCAGAATTTTACGAAGTGTAGGTACCACTCGTATAGTGCAACAAACTGTTTTGCCGTCTCCAGAAAAAAATCACCAAATTTTTTTGCATCTACTACCTCAGTGATTGTTATAGCTTCGAGAATTATTGAAAACCTTTTGATTATGTTTTCATCTAGACCCGTGATTTCGGGAATCAAAGCAGGATTAACAAAGAACCTTCGTGACGTATTTCCTAAATTTGTCGTACCAGAGCATTGCTTAACAGTATCAACCTGTATTCCAATTTTCTCTTTAAGTTCACGCTTTATGAAACATTTTCGGGCTTCTTTTATCGGACGAGTATTTGACTCTCCCACGTTTTAATTCAATATTATAAGCTACATGCAAAAGACACTCCATCAGCTTAATACGTGCATGAAGTGGTGACATACCAAATTGCAGTGCTTGTTTATTTACGGGCATAGCTTCAACTTTTTCGATTTTATTCATCTTGGATGTTGTGGCTTCACAAATAAAACAAGAAGATGCTGCTGGTGTTTCTGTTACTGATTGTGCTGTCTTGCCGTCAATCATTGTAAAATATATGTGGCTGCAATTTCTGTAAAAAAATCATGCAGGTAACTAACGGAAAAACCCAAATAATTCAAAAAGTGCACTTTCCTTTTTTCCTTTTAATTGTCCAGGCAAATTTATTAACGCTTATTACTTTGCTACCGCAATCATAAAAATCAAATAACCTTTGGTTTATTACTTTTTTTAATTCTGAGAATCATAAAAATCAAATAACCTTTGGTTTATCTTTTTTTTAAATTCTGAGAATCATAAAAAAAGTCATCAATGGTTTTCCCAAAGAATTTTGTGCATATCTCGAGCAAATTTTTGAAATTCATACCTTCACTTAATTGAGCATAAAAGCGAAACGCGTTCATCGATTTTCATGATTTATGTCTCATTTTGTTCATAGTTTATGCGACTTTACGTGAAAGTAATAAGACTTGTCACTTTTTTTTACCGTTTTGGATTTTTTATGAATTAAAAATAAAAAATTTAAATTTTTAGGCAAAAAATATTTTTTTCTTCATACATTTATTTATAACTGCGAAACTGTTGCTTATGTAGCGAAACGTTATATAAACAGATGAAAGTAATTAAAATTCTTGATTTTGCCTAAGCAAAATCCGACTAGTGGTTCTTGAGTTATGTTAAACAAAAGAGCCTTATCAAAATTGAGTCGCGAATCAATCAGCTGAAAAATTTTTTACTTTGTAAAGCGACAAATGGAGAGGTGGCACCTGGTGGCACTTGAAATTGATTAAAAATGTAAAAACAGATATGAGATAATGTATTAGTAGCGATTTCCAACTCTGGAAAAGTATGGATTAAATTGCAGGTCCAAATGTTTGGAGAAAAAAGGGATTTCTGTTATATGTTCCTAAAAATAAACAACCAAAAAAAAACTTAAGTCTCTGCAGAGTTTATTTTTTCAATTTTAGTATACTGAAATATCCTACTTTAAATAAAAAATAAAAAGAAAAACATTAGCTCACATAATAAAATAATCAGCGTAATTACGAGTGTCGTTGTCGTATTTCGACTTCGACAGTTTTGTAATAGATTAAAGATAACATGCAATGTTCTTCTTTAATCTAGGAAAAAAATGTCGAAGTCGAAATACGACAACGACACTCGTAATTAGGCTGAATATTCGTTTTCAAATTCTTAGGTTTAAATTAAGTTGATTCGGTAAAACATACAAGTACTGAGTTTGAGACGGCTATAAAAAAAAGCTAGCAGACAGATCGGAGTAATTCTTTTTGATTTGATTGTACCATTTAGTCTAAAATTTCAAAATATCACTGCATATTGCATTAAGAGTATTTTGACAATTTGAGTTCTTTCCGCGAAATCCCCAGTGTGCGACGTCATCGTGCCATTTCTTTTAAAAGTTTGTAATAATATGATTAGCACAAGCACATATCCAAATATTCTAAAAATATACAGGATTGTTCCTATACTTAAAGTAATAAATGATTCTTGTCCGGATATGTTTATGCCTTTTGCAGTTTTATCAATAATAGATAATATATTTGAAAGAATTTTACACAATCACATTTCAGCATACATGCAAAGCAACAATTTATTCTTAATGTTATTATTTCTTATGTAAAGGTCTAGACGAAGGCAGTAATGGCGCTACAGGTATATTTTATTATCTTTCAAAAGCTTTCGATCTTGTGGATCATGAAATTTTTTGTAAGAAAATTAAGATATTATGGATTTTGTGAGATTTAGCTTTGTTTAAAAGCTATCTTATGAATCGCTATCCATATGTTCAAATTGCCTCTAGTAGAAGCTTTCTAAAACCCGTTGACCACGGAGTACCGCAGGGCAGTGTACTGGGACCATTACTTTTTAGTATTTATTTGAACGACATTAAAAATCTCAACTTACAAGTAAAACTTTTAATATATACGGACGATATAAGTGTATTTTATCCCTTTAAATACGAAGCTTTAGTTAATACTTATATGGAACGAGATGCAGCTCTTATTTTAGAATTTGCAAGAATAAACAAATTAATTTTGAATGCCAATAAAACACAGTTAATAAGATTTAAATCTCATTGTCAGGACAATATTAACTTTAGTATTTTTGTTGACAGTAAGGAAATCGATGAAGTTAATTTAGTAAAATACCTGGGTGCTCACTTACAATCTATGTAATTTGTCTTGGGAAAGGCATTTGAAAGTCAAAACCGCTCAAGGTATTGGTTTTTTATATAAGTTTAAGAACAAATTTAATAAAAATACAAAAGTTACACGAACTATTTAACTAATCTGTATGCATGGAAAAAGACTAGTATGCTTAGATCGCTTCAGCGGTGTTTGAATAAGGCGTTAAGGGTGGTTGGAACCCGACAATATTAGCCTATAGAAATATATTTCCTTCAGTTCTGCCAATCTTTAGGATTTACAAAATGCAACTACTATTCTATATTTTCAAGAGTTTAAACAATAACGGCTATCATACGTTACGATTTCAAAGGAATCAAATTTCACATAAAATAACATAAGAAATAACCATAGTTTGTCAGTGGTAAGGTGTATGTTGGAAACAACCAAACAGAGTATTGAGTTTATGGGTTGTCGAGAGTTTAACAACTGACTACAATACTTAAAAATCATAAACAGAATTTCACTATTTAAATACAGTAAAACCCGCATAAGTGCCTTGTCTAAAATTGAGAGTATTTTGAGGTACTTAAGCGGGTTGTGTACTTATAAGAACCCGCTTTAGTACCTCAGGTTGGGTACTTAAACAACCCCGTTTTAGTACCTTCTATTGGGTAGTTAAACATTTAATAATTTTAAGAATATTGAAAATAACTTATTTAAACACAAACAAAAAATTTATTTAACAAAAAATATTTTGATTACATATTAATTAAAAACGTATTTCATATTGCTTTAAAAATTCATTTTAAAAAAGGAACATTTTATGTACATATGTAATACATATATGTATGTAACACTTATGTATTTTATGAGATCACTTAAAATAAAGTGGATTGCAAAAATAGGTTTAAATGGCGAAAAAGTCAGTGATTTTCTTTTGACGCATGTTTTGATAATTTTTTTTAAACAACTTTTCTTCTATTATTTCGAGTTCATCAAATTCAAGATTATTGTCCTCCATATATTTTTTCACTGTTTCTAGTGCTGCCAGCACTTCTGCAAAAGAGGGTGGATTCACTTCAATAGTATTTTCCATAGTATCTTCAGATGGTGACACCTCGCCATCTTTGTCTTCCTCCGTAAGTGGACCAAAGCATTCAGTATCCTTATCGCAATTTACATATTCCTCAAACTCTTGAGCGTTTATGGGAATATCTATTAGTGTTTCCTCGTCGTCATCAGGAAAATAATTTTGAATCACAAATCCGGCCTAAAAAATTTATATTAAATTAGAATTTTTAAATTTTAAATATGTATGTAGTAGTGAAAAACCATACCTTTTTAAAGCAGTTTTTGATGGATTCACCTTTGACAAGCCACCAGGCTCGTTTTGAAAAAGTCAACGCATCCAAAATCGAAATGGTTTTCAAAAAATCCTTGGTTGTTAAACCTTTTTCAATTGCAAGCAACTGTTTTCTAACCATTATTTGTCGAAAGTAAACTTTAAAGATGTGTATGATTCCTTGATCGAGAGGCTGCAATATCGATGTGGTATTCGGTGGAAGGAATTCAACTTTCACATTTTCGAGGTTCAAATCGGCCACCTTATGGCAAGGAGCATTATCGACAAAGAGCAAAACTTTTCTATTTTCCTTTTCCATTTCGCGATCAAATTCTTTTAAAATAGTTGACCACAGAGAGCCTACCATCCAAGCCTTATTTTGGAAGTAGTAAGGCAAAGGAATAGATTTTCCTCTAAGGCATCTGGGATTCTTCGATTTTCCGATAGCAAACAATTTTTTGTAACTCCCGTCAACATTGCACAAGAATAGAAGAGTCAGCCGTGCTTTTTGACCTTTTCCTCCTGTTACTGTTGTACCCTTTCTTGCCAAAGTTCCATGCGGCAATGCCTTATAAAATAGCCCACTTTCGTCAGCATTGAAGATATCGCGAGGATCATAAGCTTTCATTAAATCCTGCAATTTTTGTTGGCGACACCTACTCGCCTCTTCGGTATCAGCATCAGCCGCTTCTCCTGCTATTTTTATGAACTTAATACTTTCCCGACGTTTCCATCGCCATAGCCAGCCATTTGTTGGCATAAAATCGGAATGCAATTTTGCTGCGAAGTCTCTGGCTTTTTGGAGGATTTGAGCATCGGTTAACACAGTATTAAGAGCTCTCATCTGGTCAAACCATTGAGCAAGAGCTTTTTCAATGTCATTGTGCGGACTCGTACGTAAACGTTTACGTCGCAAACAAGTTGCGTTTGCGGCCTCCTCCACTTGTTGCCGGTTTCTCCAAATTCTATTTACAGTTGATATGTCGCACCGAAAATGCTGCGCAATTTCATTTTTCGATTTTGCTTTCTGCTCAATCAAGTGAAGAATTTGTATTTTTTGTTTAATTGTCAAACTTGTAAGTTTTCGCCCTTTGCCAGGCATTTTTACGAATCTTTATTGTATATGTATGTATCTTGATTACATATTTATTTTGACAGATATGTATGTGAGTTTTTCGATAAATTAGTAATGGTAGACATAAATAAACAATCGATTATAAAGAGTTGCCGTTTTAAAAAAGCAATTGTATTCAGAAAGGCACTTAACCGGGGGAAAATGTACGTAAAATTTTATTTAATGCACAACAAATTATGGTACTTAGGCGGTTTGAGTATTTAAGCGGGGAGGTACTTAAAAGGTTAAATTTGTTAGAGTTTTTACAAAAAAGCCATAGTGTCTGCAGATGTTGGGTACTAAAACGGGTTAGGTGCTAAAGCGGGGAGGTACTAAAGCGGGTTTTACTGTAATCCATTAGAAAGTATTTATTATATTATTTTATTATGTAATTATATTTTCTTATATAACAATATTTGTATCATATTGATATAACCTAATTTTAATGTAAATATGATGTATATATTTTTTATTATTAATTTTTTATACTTATTTAAGTTTTTTTAATTTTCATTATATTGAATGAAATGTGAATAATATTTTAGCAACTCGTCTCAATGATGCCAATAAGGAGCTGAGGCAACACAAATGTATTGAATTTATTTTGTAAATAATAATAGTAATAATAATATATAGGACAATTGACGAAAACCACTAAAATAATTTGCAGTAATTTGACTAGATCTTACAAATCTCATTAGTTTACATTTATTCAAATTCAGCTCCATTAAGTTTATGTTGCACCACTCATAAAGTGAATCCATGTCCATTTGAAGAAGTTTATGGTGCAAAAATTTATTATAGCTTAAAAAAACTTTTACGTCGTCGGTAGGCAAGTCATTAACAAATAGAGAAAATAGTAGCGGCCGAAGATGGCATTTACAAAATGTGTTTTTGAAACGAACTGTTTGTGATCTATTTGTTAAGTACGAATATATCCATTTAATGCTTGGCCCAGTAAATCCCATTATTCGAAGTTACATGATAAGAAGTAAATGATTAGGTTAGGTTAGGTTAGGTTGATTGGAGGGGTGTGATAGCCCATGTCATACGACATACACTTAAACCAGTGAAGGCTTGTTGTGCGCTCCCTTTAATTATCAGACACAAACTGCCAGAGCTCTGCGGCAGGATTCGAACCTGGGACCTTCGCACTACGAGTCTAGTACACTACCTACTAGTCTACGAAGGTCAGTTATATAGTAAATGATAAACTTTGTCAAATGTTTTTCTAAAATCTGCATAGATAACATCTGTTTGTCTCCTTTGTAAAAAGCCATGATTTATTGTGATCGTAAGGTGAAGAAGATTTGTGGTTGTAGAACATCTTTTTTGAAAGCCATGTTGACACGGGGATATGAAACTTGCAACTGGGTAGCATATAGATTCAGTGATAAGCTTTTCAAACAATTAAGGTATAACACGTAACTTTGCGATTCCACGGTAATTTTCAATTTCAGATTTGTTGCCAGATTTAAACAACGGAACAATGAAAGAGTTTTTCCAAATATCGGGGAAATGTCTATACTTAATTGATAAATTAAATATCAGAGTCAGTGGAATAGCTAAGGCTTCAGCTTCCATTATTAAAAAAGAATCAGTTTTATTGTATACATTAGCAACAGATCTTATAGCCTCGGTATGTTGAATATATAAAGAGTGCGTGGACGATGGAGGAATATAGGAGCAGGTTATAATATTTGTATGCTTCATTTTAAGTACAACAGATATAAATTCAATATGAAGCCACCATAAGTCCCACGATCTTGACAGTATATATTATATCCTATGTAATAAATTACAAAGGATTTCGGTATTAAGATAAGTATCGTTAAGCCTAGTTTCATTAAGTACAATAATCTGGTAGTGAAAATGAAAACTTTCTATGTACAAATTGGGCATAGAACATTTTGGTAGAGTAATGATAATGTGTTCGATGTAATGGTATTAATTTTTTGAGATATTCCGTACAGGAAGAACACCAATATTGTTAGATCTAGGTCTTTCTTTGTAATTATGTTCTCTAACTAGAGTATTTATAGGCCAGAAGTTAGGATCCAAAAGCTGATTGAGTATGTCTGCAGGAACTGTAATTTTAAAAGATGCGATAGATCTTGGTTGAGAGCATTGAAATTCATGTACCATAATGTCAGCATTATCGCTAACGTTAGATCTTATGTAGTTGTCTACATCTTCTTCCAATCGAGAAACAAATATATTTTTCCTGGGTAAAATTGCTCGCAAGCAGATGTGTTAGTAATCGTTGCATTGGTAGCAATGTGGTTATTCAATTGAATTGTCGGTGTTGTAAACGTTTTCCACTTATTTCTTGTGCGGATACCATGCTCATAGACGGTGAAGGCAATGGGAGATATTATTGACTTCGCAGCACAGTAGTTATTGGATTCAATGAACCAAATTATACAAGTTTAAAATTTTTTAAATAATTCTATAAATTTTGACAGTTTCATTTGTAGTGCCAAATAGTTGCTATTAATATCTTCAAATTCTTCTATATAAAAAATTTATAGAAGTCTATATTTACATATCTCTTTACAACGAGGACAACTCCACTGCAGTGATTTTGTATGATCCGCAAGGGCATCCGCGTCTCATGCTTATATATATATATATATATATATATATATATATATATATATATATATATATATATATACATATATATATATATATATATATATATATATATATATATATATATATATATATATATATATATATATATATATATGTATATATATATATATATATATATATATATATATATATATATATATATATATTATATTATATATATATATATATATATATATATATTATATTATATATATATATTAGGTTGTTTATTGATTTTTTGAACAAACCAAAACAAAAGATTTTATATTTATTTGTGTGTTGGTTATGAGTGGTAACTGGAAAATAATAAATTATAATAATATCATCAACTGAGTACAAAGCTAAAAACGGGTATAACTCAGAAACGGTAAAAGCAAATTCAAAAATTTTTGTTTCTAAATTATTTAAAATGAGTTTATCTTTCAAGCAGCATCATTCGTTTTTTTTTCCAATTTTATAAAGAATTTAAAAGTTATAAAGCATTATTTACAAAAATTTTGGAAAAATTCTGAAAAATTGTAATGTAGGGTACCTAAATAAACAAATGCCTTGAGAAAAAATATAATTTTTGCACATAGAAATAACCCCTGTGTTCTCAAAAGTAAAAAATCGTGGTTTTTGACAAAGTTCTGAAGAAATCTGAAAAAACGGCCGTCAAACCCGATTTTTGGGAAAAATTCGACTTGAGTGACTTTTAAACCTTTTCCGAAAAATCTGGAAAAAAAAATTCTAAAAAATACTTCACTCCATAAGCTTTCAAATTATGCTTGATCCCCAAAAAAAATTTTGTTTTGGGACAACCTAATATATATATATATATATATATATATATATATATATATATATATATATATATATATATATATATATATATATATATATACATATATATATCTATATACTTATATATATAATATTAATAATATTAATATTTGTAATGTAATAGTATCCCAGTACAAGTTAAGCGACTTTAACTTGAAAGTTGTTAACCAAGTGCTAGATCTTGGCATTGTTTTGGATTGTCAACTTAACTTTAATGCACATCTTGATTATATTATACCTAGAGCTTATTCTGCTTGTGCATTTATAAGAAGAAACAGTCGGAACTTTTCGGATCCCATGACATTAAAAATTTTATACACTGCTTTTGTTCGCTCGAAGTTAGAGTATTGTTCTTTTGTTTGGAACCCTTTTTATAATGTACATACTGATAGAATTGAAAGGATTCAAAAGAAATTTGTTAAATTTGCACTTCGTAATGATCTTACAATGTTGGTCCCGACTACATATAATGCTCGTTGTTTTCTTTTGGGCTTAAAGCCACTTTATGTACGATGTACTATTCATTCCGTTAGGATTGTCTATAATTTAATTAATGGTTTTATCGATTGTGAATACCTATTAAGTTTGATTAAATTTTTTGTACCTTTTAAACACCTTAGATTCAATAACCAATTTTATATATCTACTCATGTTACTAATTATAGAATGCGTGAACCTTTGTTACGAGTTTTAAATAATATAAATAAGATTTCTAATATTATTGTCTTAGACTTTTCATTGTCTGCTTATGATTTTAATTTGTTATTGGAAAATAAGGATTTATTTAATATTTTATTTAATAAGTATATATATATATATATATATATATATATATATATATATATATATATATATATATATATATATATATTAATATATATATGTATGTATATATATATGTATGTATATATATGTATGTATATATATGTATATATATATATATATATATATATATATATATATATATATATATATATATATATATGTATGTATATATATATATATATATATATATATATATATATATATATATATATACATATATATATACATACATATATATATATATATATATATATATATTAATATATATATATATATATATATATATATATATATATATATATATATATATATATATATATATATATATATATCAGTCTGTGTTGAACCTTCGTAGTGAACGGGCTTGTTAGCGGAGTACTGATATTGTGAGTAGCTAACCGTTTGTCATAACAATCGCATGTGTATTGTTTCGCTAAAAGAAAAAAGAAAAACAAAAAAACCAAAGCAAAAGAAAAGACAATTATTTTCTATCTTTGTCATAAGTATTTGACCAATATTTATTGATCTTCCATCGGGAAAGCATACCAAACGCAAAAAAGCTTTGGTCATACTCCCAGGTTTAAAACTCCTAAGCATTCTTCTGATAATAGCAACAGGTTTCAAGTTCTTTCTGATATGGAGGATGAAATCACCAGCACAGATGAAGAAGAAACTAGCTTGGAACGCATAAACATTCCACCAATTATTGTGGACAACTGTCACAGTTTCTCCGATATCATAAAGCTATTGGACTCTACTGCCAAATTGAAAAGAATGTCTATAGGAACAAAAGTTATGCCTAACACACTAAATGATTACGAAAAAGCTTTAAGAAAACTGAAAACAAAAGATATGAAACATTTCACGCATCCTGTAAAAGATGCCAACAAATTTAAATTGATGTTATTTGGCCTACCACAGCTCGATTATAAGACAATTCTTGAAGAATTCAAAAACAAGTTCAATATAGAGCCCACTAAATTAATTGAGATTAAAACTAGCAAATCAAACCCAGATGGTGCACTGTATATGCTGGAATTTGATAAAAGTTTAGTTTCGAAGAAAGAAGTTACAAAAATTCATTATTTTCATGGAATTGTTCACTGGAAAAACCCGAAACGTAATATTAAAGGTCCAACCCAATGCACAAAGTGTACGATGTTTGGTCACGGCTCGTCAAATTGTTTCAGAAAAGCGGCATGTCTTGGTTGCGGCGGTCCGCACGACTACTCTGTTTGTCAAAGAAATAAAACCTCAGTTGACGGCTTCGTTATACACAAATGCTTTAATTGCATTAAAAACAAACTAAAAAATGTTAACCATCGTGCAGATGATATAAGTTGCCCATATCGTCGCGAATACCTAAATATTCGGCAACTTGTCTCAAGAAAACAACGGCCACGTGGAACTTATAGAAATATAGAGCCTGAATCGTTCATTTGGGATGATAAGTTCCCAGCTACAGATCAAAACCAATTTAAAAAAGCGGATAGCTCCTTCTCTACAAAGCAACTGCCTGCTTTTAAAAATACTCCTTTTTCAGAAATAGCCAATACTAGCCAAAAAGTAGAGGGTGATAACATATCAAATGAAAAACTTCTTGAAATCTTTTTTAGCGCTATAGATGCATTGGAAAAATGCAAGAACAAGTGCGACAAAATGCGCGTACTAGGAATGATGTTAAAGCATGTCATCTGAACAAATTATTTATAGTCTCAACAAGCCCCTCCAAAATCAGTCAATTGGAACACACCTTAAACCGAAAAAATATCGATGTGGCATTTATTAATCAAATGTTTTTGAGATCTTTTATTTAAATTTAAATAGGCTACTTAGTTCAATCGTATTTTATAAGCCAAATTACATGTGATAGTTATCAAAGAACAAATTACACCAAAGACACATGTGTAAATCATTCTGATAAACACTAGCAGAACGGAACAACATGCTGTTTTCGAAAGCCGCTACACTTTCATCATCAGCGTTCTTGTGTTTGGTCCACTTCTGTGGTGTCAGTTGATGTATATTTCAGCTATTTATACAAACTTTTTCACTGTAAATAGAATACGTGAAATGTTTTTGAATAATACACATAAATTTAAACTACTAAATTGCAAAATTCATAGATAAGATCGCTCAACTCATGGCGGTAGAGTTTTAATAGCAATAAAAAAATACAATAACTCTTTATGTTTCACCAAAAACATCAACAACATTAATTAAAAATGTCTCAATTACAATATATATACATATATATATACATATATATATATATATATATATATATATATATATATATATATATATATATATATATATATAAATATATATATATATATATATATATATATATATATATATATATATATATATATATATATATATATATATATATATATATATAAATAATCGGTCCATAAAATTCACCTCCGCCTATTGCCCACGTTATACAAATACATTCACCGATGATATTAACTTACTGGTAGATCAATCTTCAGAGTTTTTTATTTTTGGAGATTTCAACGCTCAACACATAAGTTGGAACTGCGTCTCAAAGAACACAGCTGGAAGAAAATTATATAATCATCAATTAAACTCAAATTATTATATATATGATACTTACAACTTCATCCGTTTTGGGCAACAAAATACAAATATTCAGTCATCAGTTATTGATCAGTTACTAACAAACTCCTCGTTACATATTTCACCAATAGAGACTCACCCAGGTCTTCTTAATTCTGATCATGTCCCCATGTCGACGAAAAAATCTTACGTCTGTAAATATATGTAAACGTCGACAATATTGAAACAGTGCTAGAGAAAACTACCTACATACATCATTCAAAAAGCTTCCAAAAAAGTCCCACACAAACAAATTCAAGTCTGCTAAAGAAGATTATCTCAAACAACAATATTTCTTATCGGGCAAAGAAGTAGATATAGGCGTAAGATGCTAAGATGCAATAACGATGCAGAAAAAATGTATTTCACATGCGTTCTAAAACAACCTGATATACTTATAAATCAGAACGTGTTAAATGATAGAAATAATAATTGGTACAAATTTCTGACAAGTTTACCAGATGGTTCGAAAAGGGTGTGGATGGTAAAAAAGGCAATTAAATAAAACAAAACAGATATCGAAAAATTAACAGTAGATGGCTCTGAAGTAAACGAAAGTGAAAAAATTGCAAATGCAATTGCTAACGAGTTTGAAAACTGCCACTTAACAACATTTAACATGACATCTGCGGTAGACAATTCTGTATCAAAACACATTCAATGGCTTAACAGTCAGCCAATACCAGATTCTGCTATGAACTATTTAACTTCGGCTGAAGAAACAAAACCCATTGTATATAAGCAAAAAAATAAAAAAGCAGCAGAAATAGATGGCATAAAGCCGATCATTTTAAAAAAGTTATCAGACTTTTACGAATTTTTGGCAAATGGTTTTAACTGGTGCATCGTAAACGGGTACTTTCCAAATTTATACAAGTTAGCAAAGGTTATACCGATTATTAAGCGTGGAAAAGATCCAAAACTGGCTTCAAGTTATCGTCCCATAATCATGCTTAATGGCCTAGATAAAATAATGGGAAATATAATCCTAGAAAGAGTCTATATCGACTGACTACAAGCCGCAAAGAAACCAGCACATAGCTTTCTACGCTGCTGATACAGCCATTATAAGTTCAGGAAAGGTTTCTAACGCAATTGTGAAGAATATGAAAAGCGGTCTTGTTCATTCCGGAAAATATTTTAGCAAATGGAAAATCAAAATGAATCAGGGCATAACACAACCTTGTCTGTTTCCTTTTAATAAATCACCGAAAAGAATACCTCAAATAAATCTAGTTACAAGGGTCAACACTTCCTATTTTAAATAATGTCAAATATCTTGGCGTTATATTTGACAAATATCTGACATTTAAGCAGCATTAAAGTGTGGTAGAGCTCTTTACCCTCTTTTCAACAGAAGATCTCGTTTATCTGAAAAGAATAAGCTTTTAATATACAAAACATGTATCCGACCAATCATGACATATGGGTGTCAGGTCTGGTCATCAAGATTTAAAGAAATTGCAAATAATACAAAATAAAAATCTAAAAGCAATTTGTAATCTCCCTAGAAGATACTCAACTGTCTCTCTGCATACAAACTTTAATCAAGAAATGATAAAATCTGTTATTGAAAAATTAACCTTACGATTTGATATCAGAAATATGGCTTCAAACTATGAAACGCTAAGAAATTTGTAAATCGCAAACCTTTTCTTCTCCTTCTTAAAAGAATCTGAAGTAAATTGATTGCCATAAAATTTCTTAAAATCTTAAGAGGATGTTTTATCACTATCTTTTCTTTTTTACTTCAAAACTGCATATAAAAATTAGTATATAAAAAAAATTTATTATTTTATTTATTTTGTGCAATACTATAAGTAAATTCTCAAAACTAATGATACTATAGTAATATATATTAAAAAATTGTAGCATATATATATATATATTTTTTTTTTTCCCACTAATTTTATTTTTGTATCTTCAGAACTGAACTAACAAAAAGTGTTCAAATCTTAAATATAGATAGAATAATTAGGCCCAACCAGTGTCGGACATAAACTTAGTGATAATAATTAAAAATACATAAATGTCGTGTTAAGCACAAAATTATTTTCAAAAAGTTTCATCTGCGTTGCGTGTTAAGGCCGTAGTATCCCTCTTTTTTAAGCGGATGTGTCCAGGAAAGTTCAAGATATTTCGGGCAAGCGGATTCGGATGGGACTCGAGTTTTGTTAAATATTTGCCTGCATATTTTGCAATTTCAGCGGTCACAAGTGGCATATTTAAATCACGATGTAAAAGAGAATTTTTCATGTACCAAGGAGCCGATGTTATTAGCCTTAAAATTTTGTTTTGCATACGTTGTATTCTCTCTACATTGGAAGCTGAAGCAGTGCCCCATAACTGAATTCCGTAACACCATATGGGTTTCAAAAGCGACTTGTATATTAAAAGTTTACAATCTAGACTGAGGGTAGAATTTCTACCAATCAGCCAATGTATCTGAGTTAATTTAAGCTTCATTTGTGTCAGCTTAGAGTCGATGTGGTGTTTCCATGTAAGCCGTCGGTCAAGGTGTATACCAAGGTATTTCACCTGTGAATGTTGAGGCACAACTTGGTTGTTGATTCGAATGGGGGAACAAGTGTCTCTTCGTAGAGTAAATGTGACATGAACACACTTTTGTTCATTTACTTTTATTCTCCATAAGTTCAACCACAGTTCCAACAGCTTAATATGTTCCTGAAGATAACGGGATGCCTCGTGAGGGTTTTCATGCATACTAAGGCAGGCTGTATCATCAGCAAATGTAGAAGTGAGGATATTACTGCTTAATGGCATATCACAGGTATAGATCAAATACAAAACTGGACCCAGTATACTCCCCTGTGGCACACCGGATGAGATAGTTTCGGGCTCACTCATGAAGTCTTCTTCCACAACAGTGAATTTCCGGGCAAGAATATAACTTTCCAATAGATTTACAATGTTTATTGGCAGATATGTCTTCAATTTTACAATTAGGCCTTCATGCCACACTTTATCAAATGCCTGAGAGACATCAATAAAGAGGGAAGAACAATACTTTTTTTCTTCAAATGCTCTTCTTATGAAATGAACCAATCTATGAGTTTGTTCAATGGTGCTATGCTGACTTCTAAAACCAAATTGATGGTCCGGTATACACCCATTATTAGTTAGAATTGGGGACAATTTTGTCATGAGCAGCTTTTCAAAAAGCTTTGAAATTGTTGACAATAAGCTTATTGGCCTATATGACTCAGCCTTGGTAAGATCTTTGCCCGCCTTTGGAATCATTTTGATCATGGCAAGTTTCCAGCTGTGTGGATAATACTCCAGTCGTAAAATACCATTAAATATAAACAACAGGATTCTAATAGCAACACGAGGCAACTGCATCAGCATCTTGTTACTAACGCCATCAATACCCGGAGCTTTCTTCTGGTTGGTTTCAGCAATTAATTTTTGTACATCACGCATCTTAAACTTCATGGGTCGAGGGGGTAGAGCAACTACACTCGGCAAATCAACAGCACCAGTACATGAGTTTGGGGTAAATACGTGTTTTAAATGCTCAGCAAATATGTTACCTTTTTCAGTATTGGTTCTTGCCCAACCTCCGGTCGAAGTGCGCAGGGGTGGTTTAAACTCAACGGGTGTTTTAAGTTTTCTAGCTGCGCGCCACAAGGAGTAATTAGATGCTGCTGTGACATCGAGACCTTCCAGATAGTTCTTAAGAGAAGCAGATTTTTCAGATGCAAGCAACTCATGGAGTCGTTTAGTGCATTCTCTAAGTCTGATTTTATGTTGGGGTGATCTGTGCTGTTGCCATTCCCTTCTAGCTCTTCTTTTTTCACATACGAGACGTTCAATGTCCGCAGAATAAATTCTATTAAACCCAGTCTGCGGAGAGGAGGTAGTGGCATGTTTAGCAGCCTGTTTAATATTTTCAGTAAGATTGGCAATGTTGAATTCAATATCATCGGAAGTTCTAAGCCTGATGTTTTCCGTACAATGACTACTGAGATATTTTTTGAACCCCAGCCAGTTAACACGATTTATCATCTTCACATATGGGTGAGGTAAGTCACTTCTTAGTGGGCTGCAAATTGTAACGATCGTGGGAGAGTGATCGGAGGAGAGATCATGTGAAGCTTCAACATGAATTAAATCCCTAGGGATATTTTTCATGACCCCAAAATCTATAACATCCGGAATTTTTTGTATGTCAGTAGGCCAGTAAGTGGGCTCCCCGCTAGAAATGACATCCAAACCCATTTTTGAAATTGTGTTGAACAATGCTCGACCTCTAGGTGTAATAAGACGCGACCCCCAGAACGTATGCTTTGCATTGTAGTCGCCAGCTGCTATGAAACAAGGGCCAAGAGTTTTATAAAAATCCTCGTATTGATCCTCAGTGATTGAAAATCTGGGAGGGGAGTAAATGGATGATATCACGAAATTTGTACAAAAATTTTCAATGCAAATATTTGTTGCCTGCAGATGGTCCTCACAAATGTTCTCAAGAATGTAGTGTTTGAGTCTTGACTTTATTAGAATTGCCGATCCTCCGCATGCTCTTCCTCTCGGGTCCTTTGTATCATATAAGGTGTAGCCACTCATTTTAAAAAGGCTTCTCGAAGTCAAATGAGTTTCAGATACCAACATTATGTCAATATTTTTTGCCGTGAGGAAGTGCTCAAGTTCATTTTTATGTTGGCGAATGCCGTTTGCGTTCCAGAAACATACTTTTAACGTGTTCATGGCTTGTTAACTAATGCTAGAAGTAGTGTGTTCTGCATTCGCAGCATTTCTTGCATCATGCTAGTCATATTTGTTGTAAAGTTGTTTATTGTTTGCACCAAATTGTCAATAGTAGCTTCAAGGCGATTGAAATTAAAGCTTGCATTTGCATTTGTTGTACTAGTTGGTGGTGACACTTTTTGCACTGGAACTGAATTGATCTTCACAGCGTCAGCATACGATACTTGTGTAGAAATTGGTTGGGCCATAGGAGGATAAGTAGCGGAGTACGTATTTCCTGTTTGCGCTGGAGTTACTTTAGGCTTTTGGCTCATAGCTTGTTTAACAAAAGAGAACACAGGACATCCCCTGTAGTTAGCAGTGTGATTACCTCCACAATTACTGCACTTTTTTTCCTTCTGGTCCTTCGACTTATTGCAAATAGCAGTATTGTGTAATTCACCGCACACAACACAAACACTAGGTAATTTACAGTAAGTTTTCGTATGGCCATATTCTTGGCAATTATGGCACTGAACGGGTCCTGAACGCTTGTGTGGTTCTTCAACTGTGATTTTCCGGTATAATAGATATTTTAAATTGTAAATGGGATGGGTCTCATTTTTCTTCAGTATTACATCATTTGGCTCCAGTTCAACGCGAAATAGGGGTTGGGGGATCTTCTCCCTGTTTATTATGTTAGAGACATTCTTTACCTTAAATCCCTGGAGGGTGAGAGCATCTTTTATTTCAGCAGGGACAACGTAAGAATCTATGCCCTTCAATACGACCTGTAGGCCCTTGGCGCTCTTAAGCTGGAATGTGTAAAAACTTGTTTTATTTTTTTCCAATTCATTAACCATTTTCCGGAAATCTTTTTCATTATATATTTGAACTTTTGTTTCGTCAATGTTACCACGTTTTATTGGAACAATGTGAAACGCCTTTTCACCAATGACCGAGATTAGTTTTTTGATAAGTGTGTTAGAATTTTTTTGCCTCAAATAGATGGGTGGTGGTTTGGAGGTTTTTTTCGAGGATGCTTCGGGTTTTTCGTTGTCATTCTGCAATATTTTAAAGCGATTTTGACGGTTAACTGGGGCGGCGTCGTTATCCCTGGATATCTTGGGAACCGATGAGATTTTAGACGAATTTGGGCTACGCCCGCGCTTTACTACTGTAATATATCTGTCCATTCCGACAGGCACCTTAGGTTTCTGTATACTCTTGTCTATTGTGATAACTTGGTTAAGTGAAGAACACGAGCCCGGAGCGGATAATGGTGCTGATTTAAATAAGGAAGTACTAGGCAGCGGTAATGTTAGAGAATCACTACTTGGTATCGGAGTAAGCGAATTTGATCGCTCACGTAAAATTGGCTTTGCCGTTAGAAAAAGACTATCATCAATTTTTTTATTTTTATTGTTTGCATTAAGAGCTTCAGAACTCACAGTAAAATAGGCATCTCTGCCGTTAGAACTCACTTCACAATTGTTTGTTTTTGAGGTACTCATGCAGAGTATTCCTCAATCACTTTGTTTACGGTTGTTTTTTTTCTTTTTGTTTTTGTTGGTTCAGATTATATGAAAAATGTTATTAGTGCAAATAAAGCAAATTTCACAAAAACCCGTACTTATTACGAATCGTACTTATTACGAATATTTTTTTTGTTTGTATTTTTTTTGTTTACTATGTAAAAAAACTCCGCTAACACGTCTGTTCACTACGAAGGTTCAACAAGACATCTTGTTATATATATATATATATATATATATATATATATATATATATATATATATATATATATATGCATATATCCCAGAAATAAAACAAGCTATAAATCATGAAAAGCTGTCAAGAAATCGGGATTTTATTCACAATTTAAAGCAGGTACCCCAAAATGGAAAAATGAGTGTAATGCATTAAATGCAGGTAACAGGACTTAAAAAATATAAAATAAAGAATTGTGGGTATACATATGTACCACGTTACGTTCGCTCATCAATTGCCATACAGTAACTGTTTGTGAAACTGAAAAGTCAATTATTATCGGCAACAAAATTAAAAAGAAGAGAATTAAAAATTTTAGCTTAAGCTAAATTGAAAAAGTATTAATTGATAATTTCTTCATATATATATTTTTTAGTATTATTATTAATAATTTAAAATGTTGTGTTTATGATGCGAAGTAAAGTTTCGTTTCAAATTGTTGCAGGGTGAAAAATGCAAAGGTTTTGTAGAAATTCTGCTGATTCATTCTGCTATGTATGTGGTAATCTAACTTTAAAATCCCAACTGCAGACAATAACTTCTCAGGTTAAGAATGTCTATCAGCTTTACTTTGGGTTTTCTATCGATGAAGGAGATAAATATTGGCTACCGAAAACATGTTGTAATAGCTGTTCAAGAACTTTAAGAGGTTTGATCAAAAGAAATCGCAAGTTTTCGACGCCAATGATTTGGAATGAGCCAGAAAACCATGCAAATGATTGCTACTTTTGTATGACTACAACACGTGGGTTTACCAGAAAGAACAAAAATAAGGTCATATATCCAAATATTTCATCTGCTAAACGACCAGTTCCTCTAAGTAGTAATGATTTACCTCCAATGTCCCCTACAAATGACGAGGAAGATGCTAGGGTTGCAAGGACTGAATCCATTTAGGCCACCATGGCTGCTTCTGCAAGTTCAAAATTTACAAGTCCAAGGAGCGAACGTTATTTTCCGAAACAGTCTGACCTGAATGACTTAGTTCGTGATTGAGGGCTTTCAAAAACAAATGCTGAACTTCGTGCATCTAGACTGAAGCAATGATGGTCTTTTGCAAGAACTTTCGTTCAGTGATAGGTCTGAAGAATGGCGGCTTTTTATTGATTCATCAAAGACGAGTTTGAAAGCAGTTTTGCTTTACAATGGCAATAAAGAAAGAAAACTATTATAATATGAAGATGTTACTTGACAAAATTAAATACATCCATTACTCATGGAGCGTTTGTGCTGATTTGAAAGTTGTAGCAATGTTAAATGGATTGCAATGTGGATACACTATTCTCTGTTGCTTTTTATGTGAATGGGATAGCCGCTCAAAAGAAAAACACTATAAAGTTAAAAGTTGGCCAAAAAGGGTAAATTTTATTCCAGGAGAAAAAAAAATTTTAGAACAACCTTTAGTTCAAAAGGAAAAAATTATCCTACCACTTCTTTATATAAAGCTAGGCCCAATGAAAAACTTTGTTAAAGCAATGAACAAGAATGGTGATGGCTTTCATATATTAAGAACAAATTGCCTCGAATCAGTGATGCAAAAGTAAAAGAAGGAATTTTTATTTTATTACGAGAACTTATGAAGGACGCAGTCTTTAAGACGAAGTTGAACCACGTGGAAGAAAGAGCATGGTAAATAAAAAAAGTCGCATCGACGAGAAAATTAACGGTTAAATGTCAATTAACAAATATTAAGATTCTTTTTAATTTTTAAAAGTTTTTAAAATACAAATATTTTTATTACAAAAGTTGTGTTTTATTTCAAACAGTTAAGTGCTATACTATTAAGCTAGTAATATTTCTTAAACCTGAATAAACTAAGCGCTTCTGGCTTATTTTATTGGCATCGTACCAACAGGTTAGGTTAGGTTAGGTTGATTGGAGGGGTATGTCATCCCATGTCATACGACATACACCTAAGCCAGTGAAGGCTTGTTGTGCGCTCCTTTGAATTTAACCATAACATATTGACCCAAAGGTCTAGAGAAATTCCGTGTCACTCACAAAGTTCCTTAATTTCCTCCAGCATATTCCCCGTAATCGGCTTATGTCCGGTAAGCTATTCCGACGCGTTTAAGATGTGCCAGTAGTTGAGAGTGCCCTGTGACAACTCCCATTATTCTACTTAGTCAGAGCTTACTAAGTTTTAGCAGCTCCCTCGTTCTTCTCTCGTCTGGATCTCCCCATAGAATTTTTGTATTGATTCCCATGGTTCCGTTATTCCAGAGAGTTGAATGGGCCCTATGTGCCCAAGTCTTTCGCTCGGATTTAACTGCATCGAAAGGTTTCGCGCATTCCAAGCTTATATTACCTAACTCTATTGCCCTAGAAGCAAGTGAGTTTGCCCTCTCATTTCCAGTTATCCCCGCGTGCCCTGGCACCCATATGATGCGCACTTCACCATGTGTCGAGTAACTGTTAATAGCGTTTTTGCAATCCCAAACTGTACGTGATTTAGTGCGTTCCTTTGAGATTGTTCTAATGGCCATCTGACTATCTGTGAATATATTCACAAGTCCTGACCTCCCCATTACGTTGAGTTCCCTGATACACTCCGTTATCGCCCGAACTTCCGCCTGCAAAACTGTGCAATAATCCGGCAGGCGGAAAAACAGTTCTGTGGTGTTTTCTATATAAACACCAAGTCCCGTTTTCCCTCTCGACCTTGATCCATCCGTATAACAATGAAGCCCCATGGGGATCTGGTTCCAAGGGTCGGTCAACCAGGAATGGATGTCGGGGATCAATGTTCCGCAGTTGGCCTCTAGTCTAGTCTCCGGTATGCGGTCATTTGCGACATTTTCCGGTATGAACTCTCCTATGGCCGTAAAGATTCGTTGATGATGCGCTTCGTGTTCCTGATCGATCCACTCACCCATCACCTTTAGTCGTTTTGCTGCAAGAGCCGCTTCGTATTTTATATGAATTTCGATTGGCTGGATAGATAATATTGTTTCCATCGCCCCTGTTGATGTCGTTCGGAAGGCCCCACTTATACCAAGACAGCAGGTTCTCTGAACTTTCTGTATTGTTTTGATGTTGCATTTATATTCCATCGACGTCCACCACACTATAGAAGCATAGGTCATAATCGGCCTGATAACGCTACTATAAAGCCAGTGTGTCATCTCTGGATTCAGCCCCATCTTGTGCCTATGGCCCGTTTACAGATTGACCAACATATATGAGCCTTTTTGACTCTTTCGTTTATGTGGTCTTTCCATTTTAATTTCCGATCGAGAATGACTCCTAGATACTTCATCCTGTCGGAAATATTTATTGTCCTTTCAAGAAAGCGCGGCTGATCATATGGAGCTATCTTCGTCTTTCTTGTAAATAGGCCAATTTCAGTTTTTTCTGGGTTAACGTTCAACCCTCTTGGTTGAGCCCAGTTGTGTGCCAGGGTTAATGCCTCCTCGGCCTTCCTGCACAAATGATTTGGATCCCTTCCCTTCAGAAGTATCATGACGTCATCTGCATAGCAGACTGTCTCGAATCCCTCATCGGTCAGAGTCCTAATAAGGGTATATATTGTTGTGGTCCATAGAAGGGGTGATAAAATCCCCCCTTGTGGAGTTCCACATTGCACCCTTTTTCTTATACTTATATTGTGCGTCTCACAATTAATCCATCTGTTCCCTAGCATACTGCCAATCCAGTCGCGTATCGCCCGGTTGACATTAAACTGGTCCAGAGAATGGATAAGTGTGTCGGTATGCACGTTGTTGAAAGCCCCTCAATGTCAATGCAAACCGCGAGAGTGTACATTTTTTCATTAAGAGACCTTTCTATAAAGTACACCACATTATGCAATGCAGTGTCCACTAGGCCGTATCACCTTACAAGGAGAAAAAAAAAGTTCACCGTACACCCCCTAATATCAACTATTGTTCCAAGGACATTTCAAAAAAAAATTTTTTTTTTGCCGAACGTAGGGGTCGCCTTTTTAGTTTTTTCCTTATATCTTCCGTATTTACAGTCCGATCTTAAAGTTTGATATAGCGAATTTTGTTGTCAGAGGGAGCCCAATATTTTTGCTTTTAGGTCCATTGACCTCAAGTGGCCCGTTCTGGTATTTACCCCCAAAATCTCAGTTCCTACCACCCTAATGTGACACCCTAATGTTCGAAATTTATAGCTCGCAAAAAATGATAAAACTTTTGCTAAGGAAGTATATTGATAATTTCAGCGCAACTATTTTAAAAATGGTTTTATAATATTTTTGTTGCGGAACGTAGGGATCATCTTTTTAAATTTATCATAATATCTTCAGTATTTACATTCGGATATTAAAGAATGATATATCAATGTATTTGTCTGTGGCAGACCAATTTCTTAAATTCAAAAGTTTTTGACCTCAAGTAACCTTTATATCATACCTCAAATTATGCAACAAGAAATAAGCAACGAAAATCAAAGTAAAATAAAATAATAGAAATTTTAGTCGATCATATTTCGACGTGATTCAAGTTGGCTATATTTTTGACGGCTCTCGAGTTTAGAAAAAATGTGGCCCATGCGTTGCTCGTCGGTGACCAAGGCAGATTCATGTACTACATGAACAAAACGCTCGGTGTTTTGAGAATGACATGGATAAGCTGCAAAAGTAATTAGGTTTAGCAAAGAAAACTATCAAATTAAGACATTTTTCTTGCGCTTACCTGGTAATTCGATTATATTTTGCGAAAATTGTAATGCTTCCAGAAGCTCTTGGGTATAGAACTGCAAGCATGGCGGCTCTGTCAATTCGAATCTATCCCAATTGATCATATCGAAGTATGAGTCACTTTCGAAGTTTATAAAATTGACAACTTGTGGACCGAACATTTGACGAATGCGTCCAGTTGCATCATTACGGGCTAATAAAATTTTAGTATAGCCATCTGAACGCACTATCGGATCTTCGTCTGTTATCATCGATAACAAAACATTCGATAACAAAACATGAATCACGTCGAAATATGATCGACTAAAATTTCTATTATTTTATTTTACTTTGATTTTCGTTGCTTATTTCTTGTTGCATAATTTGAGGTATGATGTAAAGGTTACTTGAGGTCAAAAACTTTTGAATTTAAGAAATTGGTCTGCCACAGACAAATACATTGATATATCATTCTTTAATATCCGAATGTAAATACTGAAGATATTATGATAAATTTAAAAAGGTGATCCCTACGTTCCGCAACAAAAATATTATAAAACCATTTTAAAATAGTTGCGCTGAAATTATCAATATACTTCCTTAGCAAAAGATTTATCATTTTTTGCGAGCTATAAATTTCGAACATTAGGGTGTCACATTAGGGTGGTAGGAACTGAGATTTTGGGGGTAAATACCAGAACGGGCCACTTGAGGTCAATGGACCTAAAAGCAAAAATATTGGGCTGCCTCTGACAACAAAATTCGCTATATCAAACTTTAAGATCGGACTGTAAATACGGAAGATATAAGGAAAAAACTAAAAAGGCGACCCCTACGTTCGGCCAAAAAAAAAAAATTTTTTTTTGAAATGTCCTTGGAACAATAGTTGATATTAGGGGGTGTACGGTGAACTTTTTTTTTCGAGACGGCCTAGTGTCCACTGATCTACCTTTGACGTATGTGTGTTGCTTGAACCTCAGCATATGGCCTGCGATCCTGCCTTTAACCATGTCGTCGATTATCCTCTCCATGGTTTTCAGCAAGAAGGAAGTTAGGCTTATTGGTGTTTGGTGAAGAACAATTTGGCTTGCCAGGTTTGGGGATAAACACTACCCTCGCTTCCTGCCAGCCTACTGGAATATATGCGTGTGTTAGTCATGCATTATAAATTCCTGCAAGATGTGTCGAAACTAAATTCATCCCTTTCTGCAGGAGCGCCGGAAAGATACCATCCGGACCCGCAGCCTTAAACGGAGAAAAGCTTTTTATCGCTTCCATAACCATCCTATCGCTGATAATAGGCACCTCATGTTCATCACTTCCCTCATCGTCCAGCATAGCCGAAAGTTCGGCCGGGCTGCATGGAAAATGTGTATCCATGAGGAGTTTAAAGGTTTCCTCCACATTTTCAATTGTCTTGCCCGTTTCATCCACTAATGATTCAGCCTGGATGTGGGCTTTTGACAAAAAATTTTTAATTTTAGAAACATCGCTTTCACTGTCCACCTGTTCACAGAAAAGCCTCCAGGATGTACGTTTAGCTGTTCTTATTCTCTTGTTGTAATTTCGGAGTTAATCCTCCCAATATACTGGTAATCTTTTACTTTTCGCTCTATTATAGAGTCGGTGGACTTCCCTCCCCATTGCCCGAATCTCCCTTGTCATCCAGGGTTTTTCGTATGGGGATTTTCTTTCCCGAAGTGGGCAACTCTCTTCAAACGACTCAACTAAAGCGTCCGTAATGATTTTGACTTTACTGTCTATGTCCTCTCTTTCTAGGCGATTGAAAGAAACCTGCCCTAAATGAGAATCAAGTGACCTTTCGAATTTTTCCCAATCAGTTCTAGCCCTGTTTCGAAAGGTTATAGGTTCTGGCGGTTGCCTAGCAATTTTAAACATAATATAACGATGATCTGCGAATGAGTGCTCGTTCAGAACCCTCCATTCAGCAATTTCATCGATTACGTTTTCAGAACATATGGTTACATCTAATACCTCCGCTCTAATTCTCTTAATAAAGGTAGGCGTATTACCAGTATTAACAGTTAATAGATCGTTAGTATTCAGAAATTCTAAAAGAGCCTGTCCCCTTTTATTAATGTTAGTACTACCCCATGCAATATGATGCGAATTAGTATCGCATCCGATTAGTACTTTCCTACCTTTTATTCTGCAATCTTCAACTAAGTGTTGTAATTCCGACGTTGGTGGTAGTGTCGGTGCATCATACGGCAAGTATACTGATGCTAGGCATATGTTCCCATTTCCCTGCTTCAGTACTGTTGCGTCTGCTGTTGACAACTCTGTGGATAAAAGAAAGCATAAATTTTTGTGACTAAGAATACAGGTCCTCGGACGATTCCCCGTTTTAGCATAAAATAAATGGTAGTTTACATGGTTTAATCCATTAACCCTGTTTTTTGTCGTCCAGGGTTCTTGTATTAATGCCGCATGTATCTTACCTTTGTTAATTTTCTCCATCAAAGCGTGAGTTGCCGTCTCGCTCCGGGGGAGGTTAATTTGGATGACCTCCCACATCATCCTTCTAATAGGCGGTCCTCTTGGGAGTTGGTGATTTTGTGCTCCAACTCCTCCTTGGCCGTCTGGACCTCCGAGACACCCGCCTGATTTTGGCTAGGTGCAGCCTGTGCCGTGTTTGTTCTATCGTTGATGGGGGTGGTTTTCCCCTGGCTGCCGATACAGGACTTGCCTATTTTCAAATAGACAGCTTTTGAAACAAAGAACACCTTCCCTTCAGATTTGTAAAGGCTGGAAATAGATCCTTGATCGATGCCCACCACAAAAAGAGTACCATTTTGGTCCTCCTCTCTGTGGCACACCTCCCATTTCTCTACCGCCAGTTCTTTGTTTTGTTTACCAATAACCTCCAAAACACGGTCGGATGTGAATTTGCATCCCCATCCTTTGATGTAGAAGGTTGCCTTGGTTAGAGTTGGTATATTTCTCCCTTCCACCAGTTCCAGCTTACAGCCTTCCCATGGCGGAGGGATTCCTTCTACCAACTCCTTTAGGGTAGCTGCGCAGGTCTGCGATGCTAATCTTAGCAACAGCACGCCCCTTTGAAACTCGCAGCTGTTTATTTTTATTGGAGATCTGTTATCGGTTGCCATAACGTATTCCAATATCGCGTTATTTACCAGATCCTCAACCACTTGCTGTTGATTTTCTGGTATTTTGCCAGTCGGACGTGAGGTGTCAATGACCGTGTAGCGGAGATTGTCCCTATATAGCCTCCTGGCTACTTTAGCATAAGATGGTGGCTCTTTTCCCTTAGTTACGTCTAGCTTCCTCTTACGCGTGAAGAGATTCCGCTTTTTGGCGTTCTCTGCTTCCGCGGAAGATTTCGCCGATGTGCCCGCCTTCTCAGTAAGTGACCCCCTTACTAGAAGGATTCTTCATAGAGACTCCTTTAAAAAGGGAGACACCCGGTTTTGGCGACTTACTGGTCGACGAGGAGCACCTTTTTTATGCTTCGGCTCCGCAATGTTCTGCTCTTCTGGAGATCAGATCCTCTTACCAGTCTCTACCGATGTGGAGGGAGTCTCCGATGCTCCCTTTAGGGCATATTGCGCATTTTTAGCTGCTGCCTGGTTGTTCTTTTTGCAAGTTTTCCCCTTTGAGCCCTAGATAGCCGCTTTTTTCCAGTATTTAGGCTCGCGATTTTGTCGCTCACCTCATCCACCAGTCTGTCTAGATTCTGCGAAGCATCTCTACTTGACTGGTTTACGTTATGAGAGTCAGAGTTGGTGTTCCCACCTTTCACTGAAGGCTGGGTAGACTTTAAGTCCCCCCCGGGTATTACCACCTCTTCCTCTCTTTTTGGTGTCGCTGTCCTTGTCCGATTTTCTGTTCAGTTGTCCGTTTGTATGTCCATTGTCGTCAACGTTATTTTTTCGTTTTTGTGTTTGTAATTATTGTTATAGTTCATTTTGGTCCCACGAGTGTGGGGGAAAGGGATCTCTTCCACGTCATAGCCCCCGGTAACGTGGAGGGGGCGTAGTCTATTTGCTGAGGTGCCCAGGTATCAGCAAAGCTCCGTTTAAATACAGTCTCATGCCCCCGACTGCAAAGAGAACAGATAGGCACGGGTCGCGTAACACCTCTGTTTGGGGATGGATAACTTTTAGTATGCAGGCTTTTATGCCCACCGCCTTCTTCAGTTAAACTATGGATCCTATAGAGGACCCTCGTTCGCCTTCAGCCCACACTTAAGCCCTCACACCCCGACAAGGTAGTTATCCCAGCAAGGGTACCAACATTCATAAAAAGATATGAAAAATATTTGCGGCTTTAGGATTTTCATTATATTTTGAGAGCTAATATATAATATTTATATAATATATAACAAAAATATTTGTTTCCCCAATAAACTCTGAATGTTCGGAGTTATTCAGACGTTATTGGCAGCTCAAAATAAAAAAAAAACACATTCGGGTATGTTTTAGAATCCGAATTCACTCGAAAGGATTACTTTAGCATTTTTGGTGTTCTGCAATTCACATACCCATGTTTTTATTCTTTTTCAATTAGAGTAGTAAGGGGTGGGTGAAAGTAAAATGAATCGTACTTTATTCTTATAAATGCTATGACAGCGGCAAACCCGAAGAATTCTCGAAAAAAAACCTCGAAAACACCAGCAAAAAAATTCTAACACACTTATCAAAAAACTTATCTCGATCATTGGTGAAAAGGCATTTCACATTGTTCCAATAAAACGTGGTAACATTGATGAAACAAAAGTTCAAATATATGATGAAAAAGACTTCCGCAAAATTGTTACTGAATTGGAGAGAAATAAAACAAGTTTCTACACTGTCCAGCTTAAGAGTGCTAAAGGCCTACAGATCCTACTGAAGGGCATAGATTCTTATGTTGTTCCTGAGGAAATGAAAGATGCTCTCACCCTCCAAGGATTTAAGGTAAAAAATTTATCCAGCATAATAAACAGGGAGAAGATCTTCTAACCTCTATTCCGCGTTGAACTGGAGCCAAACGATGTAATATTGAAGAAAAATGAGACCCATCCCATTTATAACTTAAAATATCTCTTATACCGAAAAATCATAGTTGAAGAATCACACAAGCGTTCAGGACCCGTACAGTGCCATAATTGCCAAGAATATGGCCATACAAAAACTTATTGCAAATTACCTACTGTTTGTGTTGTGTGCGTTGAATTGCACGATACTGCTATTTGCAATAAGTTGAAAGACCGGAAGGAAAAAAGTGCAGTAATTGGGAAGGTAATCAAATGCTAACTACAGAGGATGTCCTGTATACTCTTTCGTTAAACAGGCTATGAGTCAAAAGCCTAAAGTAACCCCAGCGCAAACAGGAAATACGTACTCCGCCACTTATCCTCTAATGGCCCAACCAACCACTCCACAAGTATCGTATGCTGACGCTGTAAAGATCAACTCTGTTCCAGTGTAAAAAGTGTCACCACCAAATAATACAACAAATGCTAACCCAAGCTTTAATTTCAGTCGCCTTGAAACTACTATTGATAATCTGGTGCAAACTATAAACAACTTTACAACAAATATGACTAACATGATGCAAGAAATGCTGCGAATGCAAACACACTGCTTCTAGCATTAGTTAACAAGCCATGAACACGTTAAAATTATGTTTCTGAAACCAAACTGCATTAGCCAACATAGAAACGAACTTGAGCACTTTCTCATGGTGAAGAATATTGATATAATGATATAATCTGAGACTCATTTGACTTCGAGAAGACTTTTTAAAATGAATGGCTACACCTTATATGATTCAAAGGACCCGAGAGGAAGAGCAAGCGGAGGATCAGCAATTCTAATAAAGTCAAGACTCAAGCACTATATTCTTGAGAACATTTGTGAGGACCATCTGCAGGCAACAAATATTTGCATCGAAAATTTTTGTTTAATTCTCGTCATATCATCAATTTACTCCCCTCCCAGATTTTCAATCACTGAGGAACAATGCGAGGATTTTTACAAAACTCTTGGACCTTGTTTTGTAGCAGCTGGAGACTACAATGCAAAACATACGTTCTGGGAATCGCGTCTTATTACACCTAGAGGTCGAGCATTGTTCAACACAATTTCAAAAATGGGTTTGGATGTCATTTCGAGCGGGGAGCCCACTTACTGGCCTACTGACATACAAAAAATTCCGGATGTTATAGATTTTGGGGTCATGAAAAATATCCATAGGGATTTAATTCATGTTGAAGCTTCACATGATCTCTCCTCCGATCACTCTCCCACGATCATTATAATTTGTAGCTCACTAAGAAGTGACTTACCTCACCCATATGTAAAGATGATAAATCGTGTTAATTGGCTAGGGTTCAAAAAATATCTCAGTAGTCATTGTGCGGAAAACATCAAGCTTAGAACTACCGATGATATTGAATTTAACATTGCCAATCTTACTGAAAATATTAAACAGGCTGCTAAACATGCCACTACCTCCCATCCGCAGACTGGGTTTAATAGAATTTATTCTGCGGATATTGATCGTCTCGTATGTGAAAAAAGAAGAGCTAGAAGGGAATGGCAACGGCACAGATCACCCCAACATAACATCAGACTTAGAGAATGCACTAAACGACTCCATGTGTTGCTTGCATCTGAAAAGTCTACTTCTCTTAGGAACTATCTGGAAGGTCTCGATGTCACAGCAGCATCTAATTACTCCTTGTGGCGCGCAGCTAAAAAACTTAAAACACCCGTTGAGTCTAAACCACCCCTACGACCTTCTACCGGTGGTTGGGCAAGAACTAATACTTAAAAAGGGTAACATATTTGCTGGGCATTTAAAATACGTATTTACGCCAAACATATGTACTGGTGCTGTTGATTTGCCGAGTGTAGTTGCTCTACCCTCTCGACCCATGACATTAAAGATTCGTGATGTACAAAAACTAATTGCTGAAACCAATCCGAAGAAAGCTCCGGGTATTGATGGAATTAGTAACAAGATGCTGATGAAGTTGCCTCGTGTTGCTATTAGAATCCTGTTATTTATTTTTAATGGCATTTTACGACTGGAGTATTATCCACACAGCTGGAAACTTGCCATGATCAAAATGATTCCAAAGGCGGGTAAAGATCTTACCAAGGCTGAGTCATATAGGCCAATAAGTTTACTGTCAACAATTTCTTCGAAAAACTGCTCATGACAAAATTGTCCCCAATTCTAACTGATAATGGGTGCATACCAGACCATCAATTTGGTTTTAGAAGACAGCATAGCACCATTGAACAAACTCATAGATTGGTTCATTTTATAAGAAGAACATTTGAAGAAAAGAAGCACTGTTCTTCCCTCTATTGATTTTTTTTTTTTAATTTTCATAACTTTGTTTATTCAAATTTATGTATGATAATATCAATAGCATAATGTTTTGGGAATATAAGAGTACATCGCTTAGTTGATTTAAAAATATAGAATAAAATACTATTTAAGACCTAAATAATTTGCCACTATATAAATGTCATATACATATTTATTTTAAATGGTTTAGATTTCATATGATAACGCATTAGTCGTAAAGAAATCAGCCAACATATCTCGTAATTTTTTAGCTTCGTAGGTAGATCTGTTTTGGCTTGAAACCATTGAGTTCAGCGGTCGATCACCATTATTTTGTAACTGCTTACGCCACTCACCTTCCTCAATTACTCCAGATTTATTTTCACGATCCACAAAGTTGGCTGGGCAATATAATTGCTCTTCGTCATTTGACATAATATAGTTGTGAAGTACGATGCATACCAATATTATTGTTTTACAACTTTCTGGAAAGAATTCCATTCTAGTTGAAAGAACTCTAAAGCGTGCAAGTAATATTCCAAAAGTGTTCTCGGTTATTGTATGAGCAATTGATATCTTGGAGTTGAAAATGGATTTCTTTTCATCTAAATTTATTTCCGCATAAGGGCACATAATGTGTTTTTGCAACGGAAAGTTTGTCCCGGATATAAAAAAGTATGGGAATGGTGGAGATGAAGCAGATAATGGTTTATTTGAAGGCAAAGGCAGCTTGTCAGATATTATTACATCGTTAGTTGAAGTCAATTGAAACAACGCCATCATCGCTCTTATCATTGAAATTCCCAACTTTTACAGCAAAAAATGTATGCTTTGTATCACAGGCACCCAATATAAGTAAGTTGGAATTATCTTTGTAACGTGGCAGGCAAATGGACATATTTTTGCCATCGATAGCACCAACACAATTGGGAATATACCAATTGCTTTTAAACTCTTCAGCAATGTCAGCATATTGCGATGTTGTGGGATCACTAAGGTAAATCGGTGAAAGCAAGCTCCACAAAACATCACAAGTACTCAGAACTATTTGCCGAGCTGTAGATTTTCCAACTTTGTGTTTCCATGCCAGAGATTGTAAGGGTGTTCCGTAAGCTAAATAGTTAAGTGTCATTGCAAGCCTTTCTTCCGGGAGTATTGATTGCTTGCTTTTTCTTAAAGAGCTTTGAGCAAATGTTAACAACCAATCGAATAATGATTTGGACATTCTAGTATGCTCAAAAAATTGTTGATCTTCCATTTTTTTTACGTTAGTAAAAACCTTTCTATGATATCCGGTTTTAATACGGTCTATATTTGTTGGACGAACACGCCATCGTCTTATGCGTGGTTTTCGGTTTGGATCCTTTTCTTTACGCCTTTTGGTTTTCTCTGGTATAATTCTTGGCCTTGTGACTAGTTCCACTTCCTTGTCAGTCGCTGTTTCTGTTTTGTAAAGGCTTGTTTGTCTAATTTGAGGGACAACAAAAGCCCCAGAATCGTCCGTTGGACTTTTCTTCTCTACGTCTGCTCTAACAGCAACAATTACGGTGTTATTTTTAGGGTTCGTTGATGATGTACTACTAGTAACAGGACTACTCCTGTGAATAGTTTTTTCCTTTTGCTGGAATGTTGTTCTTGTAATAGTCCCCAAATTTTTGCTTCCAAGTGGACGCTCCTTGCGCAGTGTTTGCACCAACTGTATTTGTTTAGTTGAACTGCGACTGTCAAGCCGCTTCTTATCTGTATCTTCAGCACTTTTCTTTAAGTTAACATAAGACGTGTACAAATTTAAAAGGCTTAGAATCATTAGTTCCTGATTTGACTGCATTATAATTATGTTTTTATTTATTATCACAGTCAATAGTGTATTATTTATGTATATTAATGGGGAAAAAATATTATTATGAAAAAATATTACAAAGGCAGCTTGTCAGATATTATTACATCGTTAGTTGAAGTCAATTGAAACACGCCATCATCGCTCTTATCATTGAAATTCCCAACTTTTACAGCTAAAAATGTATGCTTTGTATCACAGGCACATAATATAAGTAAGTTGGAATTATCTTTGTAACGTGGCAGGCAAATGGACATATTTTTGCCATCGATAGCACCAACACAATTGGGAATATACCAATTGCTTTTAAACTCTTCAGCAATGTCAGCATATTGCGATGTTGTGGGATCACTAAGGTAAATCGGTGAAAGCAAGCTCCACAAAACATCACAAGTACTCAGAACTATTTGCCGAGCTGTAGATTTTCCAACTTTGTGTTTCCATGCCAGAGATTGTAAGGGTGTTCCGTAAGCTAAATAGTTAAGTGTCATTGCAAGCCTTTCTTCCGGGAGTATTGATTGCTTGCTTTTTCTTAAAGAGCTTTGAGCAAATGTTAACAACCAATCGAATAATGATTTGGACATTCTAGTATGCTCAAAAAATTGTTGATCTTCCATTTTTTTTACGTTAGTAAAAACCTTTCTATGATATCCGGTTTTAATACGGTCTATATTTGTTGGACGAACACGCCATCGTCTTATGCGTGGTTTTCGGTTTGGATCCTTTTCTTTACGCCTTTTGGTTTTCTCTGGTATAATTCTTGGCCTTGTGACTAGTTCCACTTCCTTGTCAGTCGCTGTTTCTGTTTTGTAAAGGCTTGTTTGTCTAATTTGAGGGACAACAAAACCCCAGAATCGTCCGTTGGACTTTTCTTCTCTACGTCTGCTCTAACAGCAACAATTACGGTGTTATTTTTAGGGTTCGTTGATGATGTACTACTAGTAACAGGACTACTCCTGTGAATAGTTTTTTCCTTTTGCTGGAATGTTGTTCTTGTAATAGTCCCCAAATTTTTGCTACCAAGTGGACGCTCCTTGCGCAGTGTTTGCACCAACTGTATTTGTTTAGTTGAATTGCGACTGTCAAGCCGCTTCTTATCTGTATCTTCAGCACTTTTCTTTAAGTTAACATAAGACGTGTACAAATTTAAAAGGCTTAGAATCATTAGTTCCTGATTTGACTGCATCATAATTATGTTTTTATTTATTATCACAGTCAATAGTGTATTATTTATGTATATTAATGGGAAAAAATATTACACTATTTTTCTTTACTTCTTGAAAAAAAAAAAAAAAAAAACATTTGATAAAGTGTGGCATGAAGGCCTAATTTTAAAATTGAAGACATATGTATCTACCAATAAACATTGTAAATCTTTTGGAAAGTTACATTCTTGCCCGGAAGTTCACTGTTGTGGAAGGAGACTTCATGAGTGTGCCCAAAACTATGTCATCCTTTGTGCCACAGTATACTGCGGCCAGTTTTGTATTTAATTTATACCTGTGATATGCCTTTGAGCAGTAATATCCTCACTTCTACATTTGCCGATGATACAGCCTGCCTTAGTATGCATGAAAATCCTCACGAGGCATCCCGATATCTTCAGGAACATGTTATCCTGTTGGAACTATGGTTGAACTTATGGCGAATAAAAGTAAATGAAAAAAGTATGTTCATGTCACATTTACTCTCCGAAGAGACACTTGTTCCCCCATTCGAATCAACAATCAATTTGTTCCCTTACAACCACAGGTGAAATGCCTTGGTATACACCTTGATCGACGGCTTACATGGAAACACCACATTGATTCTTAGTTGACACAATTGAAACTTAAATTAACTGAGATACATACATTGGCTGATTGATAGAAATTCAACCCTCAGTCTAGATTGTAAACTTGTAATATACCCATATGGTGTTACGGAATTCAGCTATGGGGCACTGCTTCAGCTTCCAATGTAGAGAGAATCCAACGAAGGCAAAGCAAAATTTTAAGGTTAATAACATCGGCTCCATGGTACATGAAAAATTCAACTTTACATCGTGATTTCAATATGCCACTTGTGACCGCAGAAATTGCAAAATATGCAGGAAAATATTTAACAAAACTCGAGTCCCATCCTAATCCCATTGCTCGTAATATCTTGAACTTTACACTGGACACATCCGCTTAAAAAAGAGGGATAGTACGGCAACACTCCAGATGAAACTTTTTAGAAATATTTTCCCGCTTAATACGACTCTTATGTATTATTAATTACTATCACTAAGTTTATGTATATATATATATATACATATATATATATATATATATATATATATATATATATATATATATATATATATATATATATATATATATATATATATATATATATATATATATATATATATATATATATATATATATATATATATATATATATATATATATATATATATATATATATATATATATATATATATATATATATATATATATATATATATATATATATATATATATATATATATATATATATATATATATATATATATATATATATATATATATATATATATATATATATATATATATATATATATATATATATATATATATATATATATATATATATATATATATATATATATATATATATATATATATATATATATATATATATATATATATATATATATATATATATATATATATATATATATATATATATATATATATATATATATATATATATATATATATATATATATATATATATATATATATATATATATATATATATATATATATATATATATATATATATATATATATATATATATATATATATATATATATATATATATATATATATATATATATATATATATATATATATATATATATATATATATATATATATATATATATATATATATATATATATATATATATATATATATATATATATATATATATATATATATATATATATATATATATATATATATATATATATATATATATATATATATATATATATATATATATATATATATATATATATATATATATATATATATATATATATATATATATATATATATATATATATATATATATATATATATATATATATATATATATATATATATATATATATATATATATATATATATATATATATATATATATATATATATATATATATATATATATATATATATATATATATATATATATATATATATATATATATATATATATATATATATACCTTTTATATATATATATACCTTTTAAAAACGTTTTCCGTGGGTTCTTTTATTGCAATGAAATTAAAGGCACAGTTCTTTGTTTTTCAGTACTTAACAGTTTCAGACTGACCTTCGTAGACTAGTAGGTATTGTACTAGACCCGTAGTGCGAAGGTCCCAGGTTCGAATCCTGCCTCAGAACTCTGGCAGTTGTGTTTGATAATTAAAGGGAGCGCACAACAAGCCTTCACTGGCTTAAGTGTATGTCGTATGACATGGGCTGTCACACCCCTCCAATCAACCTAACCTAACCTAACCTAACAGTTTCTACTTTATTTAATTTGATACCAATGTACTATGCTCAAAAGCAATAGTAACCACTTAATACACTTTACACGATCACGGTAAAGTCTAACAACTCACTCACTAATTACAGACTCAACACTGTCTGTCTGCTGACTGAACAGAACTTTAACTGACTCAACTTTTAACTGACTCTGCTGACGTTGATGCGCGCAGCTTTTATACTCTTAATGATCATTTCTCGAATAATCATCATGCTTGTTAAAGTTGTTTACATTATCGTACACTCAAATTAAACGTAAACTCAAGACACACATACTCACACATACATTTGCTGTAGATGTATTCAACGTCTTGTTTATTATCATTTTTCTAAATTGTGAGTTTCTAAAAGCTTCACCATCACTCTGGCTTCCATATGCACCCACGTCTGCCAAAGTAAACGTATAGTTACTATCACAAGCAGCAAGTAAAACCTTCAAAAACAAAAATTTGTTATTAATTTTGTACTAAATGAATTTCAAGTAATTACTTACGATGCTGTTAAATTTTTTGTAGTTGAAAAATTGTGAACCAGAATTAGGTGGACATTTTATTCTTATGTGTTTTCCATATCTTGCGCCTAAGCAAGAGATGGATGGTTTGATAAAAATCATCCGCAATTTTGACCCACTCTTCGGTATTAGGTGCACTTACATATTTACTTCCTAACACACGCCACAAAACCTCGCACGGAAAGAATATGAAGAGCACTACCGTGAGCTAAATAACTGTTTATCACAAACTATGTATAAGTTTCCAAATCAAACAAGAATTAAGTTGATTGTACTTACTTCAATGTTATGTACAACCTTTGCACCGGTTCAATGGGTTGCCTGCGCGAGTACTCGTTTTGACATAGCGTTGACGCTTTTATTTAGGTTAAAGCTCGGCGTAAAAAACGTTGCGCTTGACGCTTTTATTAGGGATGGCTGTAAAATGAAATCTGAATAGTTTAGGTTAAGACTGAAAATGGATTTGGTAGGTATATTTTCGTTATCCTTTTCTAAATGTGATGCGTTTTCCCCAACTCTTCTTGTTGAGGGACCTCGCCGTTTAAAGTTAAGGTCCTCGCGTTTCTGTTAGGTGCACTGCGTCGATTGCGATTGCTATTGAATTGAGTATTATTTCCCCGCCTATAAGCATTGCTATTTTTTCTATTAGTACTATTATTATGTCTGTGATTTGTATAAAAGTTTCGCATGTAAGTGTTTCCAGGTCGTTAGTTATTATTGATTGTTCCTATTGGGAAAACTTTCCAAACTATTGTTACGGGACTGGAATGCTAGAATTTGCTTTTCGCTGGCTTCGTTTGTTTGTTCTACAATTAATTTTACTAAGTTGGATTTGGCATTTAATAGGCGTACATTCACTGTCTGCTCTATTACCATTGCATGAGCTTTGGTTGTGATGCCCTCCAGTACAAGAGATCTTTTGAGAGCGTCGGCCAACTCTTCTGCTTGTTTTGCAAAATCTTCGTAGTTGTTATTCCTAATAATTATGCAACGTTGCTATTTTACGTGATACTACTTTTGCATTATTTGGCCTTATATTATTTTTCAAGGCGGTCTTGACTTCATCGATTGTATTAACGACTTACAGTAGAGCTTCTCGTGCTTTGCCTTCCAATTTAGATTTTACAAATGATATAAAAGTAGACGTCAGTTTTTCTTCTGCTAATTATTGTACTACTTTATTTTGTCTATAAATGACTAACCCAAGAGGATTTTCATCGTAATTTTCTCTTATTATACTAGCACTCATGCTAATAAAAGATTTTTTCATTGTTCTAATATTACTGTTCCCTGTTTTTATGCCTAATTCTTTAACTTCTAACTCGGGATCTTATTCTAATACCTTTTCATCAACCAATTCAAACATAAAAATATATGGTACTTTAATTGTGTAGTCTAACTTTCGAAAGCATCTTATTAACAGTTCTCTGTAGTGTTCTAGTTTAATATATATATACATATTTGCTTTTTGGTAGAATTCGATACTCCATTTATGTGTAGTTTTGTATATGATAAAATTTCATTATAAGAACTAATTAATAATGTTACATACTCTTTTCTTTTAGATTCTTTTACTGAAATAGGGCGGTTCGGTAAACTTCTTTTCTTAACAACATCAAATTTTTTTTAACAATTTCTTAAATTGCTTATTGACAAATTCAGACATTTGTTAGAATAACACACATATAAATATATTTTGTTCTAATTTTGTTTTTATACAATAAAATTAAAAATATTTTCTATGCAATTTTAATGCAGTTTTACTTTTGTTTTTATATGTATGTTTTTTCTAACCTTTCATGTAAATTTTATTTTATATACATATTTTAATTATAATTTTTTTTCACGCTTATATTTATTTATCTTCAAAACTGAACTAACAATAAGTATTCAAATCTTAAATATATAAATAATTATTAGGCCCAACCAGTGTCACACATAAACTTAGTGATAATAATTAATAATACATTAGAATCGTATTTAGCATAAATATATTTTAAAAAAGTTTCATCTGGAGTGTTGCGTACTAAAGCCGTAGTATCCTTCTTTTTTAAGCGGATGTGTCCAGGAAAGTTCAAGATGTTACGAGCAACGGGATTAGGATGGGACTCGAGTTTTGTTAAATATTTGCCTGCATATTTTGAAATTTCAGCGGTCACAAGTGGCATATTTAAATCACGATGTAAAATTGAATTTTTCATGTATCATGGAGCCGATGTTATTAACCTTAAAATTTTGTTTTGCATTCGTTGGATTCTCTCTACATTGAAAGCTGAAGCAGTGCCCCATAGCTGAATTCCGTAACACCATATGGGTTTCAAAAGCGATTTGTATATTAAAAGTTTACAATCTAGACTGAGAGTAGAATTTCTACCAATCAGCCAATGTAACTGGGTTAATTTAAGCTTCATTTGTCTTAGCTTAGAATCAATGTGGTGTTTCCATGCAAGCCGTCGGTCGAGGTGTATACCAAGGTATTTCACCTGTGAATGTTGAGGAACAACTTTATTGTTGATTCGAATGGAGGAACAAGTGTCTCTTCGTAGGGGAAATATGACATGAACACACTTTTGTTCATTTACTTTTATTCTCCATAAGTTCAACCACAGCTCCAACAGGTTAAAATGTTCCTGAAGATATTGGGATGCCTTGTGAGGGTTTTCATGCATACTAAGCCAGGCTGTATAATCGGCAAATGTAAAAGTGAGGATATTACTGCTCAAAGGCATATCGCAGGTATAAATCAAATACAAAACTGGCCCCAGTATACTCCCCTGTGGCACACCGGATGAGATAGTTTCGGGCACACTCGTTTATTTATTTTTTTCTTTTTTTCATCTACAGAATTAAATTCTTACAGATTACTTACAATTCTAATTATAATGTTTGAATAAAAGAAGTTTGAACATATAACTGACATTAAAATTTAAATGTGGATTAAAACTATTACATAAATGTAAGCATCTTTCAATCGGCTCATTATTTGCGTAGTTGGTTCTGAAAAGACATTCTTCAAACATACGATTGTTTCTCAAGTCCCTGGGAGGGCTATATAATGTAAAATAATTTTTAATTTTCGGGCCATCAATATTGTCAGATAGTATATTATAGACAAACAATAACGAGGAGCAAGATCTACGATCCTCTAAGGACTGTAATCCTAACATTTTCCTTCTAACATCGTAAGAAGGTAGTTCATGTGTCCAAGTCAATTTTAAAGCCATCTTAGTAAATATCTTTTGAATTCGTTCAATACGACTTGATGGACCTAAATGACGTGGATTCCAAACAATGGAACAATATTCCAAGATATTTCGAACCAAGGAAATGTACAAAGACTTGAAGGTGTATGCATCTCTAAAATCTTTAGAATTTCTTCTAATGAAACCAAGCATACTATAAGCTCTAGAAATAACATAGTCGATATGATTAGAGAACGTTAATTTAGTGTCAAAAATTACGCCCAATTCCTTAACTTCAACTGCGCGTTTAAGCATGCTGCCACCAATAGTATAATTAAAATTAATTGGACTCGTAATATAAGCATACGTTACAACACAGCATTTAGAAACTTATTGGCTATATGACTCAACCTTGGTAATATCCTTGCCCGCCTTCGGAATCATTTTGATCATGGCAAGTTTCCAGCTGTGTGGATAATACTCCAGTCGTAAAATGCCATTAAAAATAACAGGATTCTAATAGCAACACGAGGCAACTTCATCAGCATCTTGTTACTAATTCCATCAATACCCGGAGTTTTCTTCGGGTTGGTTTCAGCAATTAGTTTTTGTACATCACGCATCTTAAATTTCACGGGTGGAGCAACTACACTCGGCAAATCAACAGCAACAGTACATGTGTTCGGGGTAAATACGTATTTCAAATGCCAAGCAAATATGTTACCCTTTTTAAGTATTAGTTCTTGCCCAACCACCGGTAGAAGTGCGCAGGGGTGGTTTAGACTCAACGGGTGTTTTAAGTTTTTTTGCAGCGCGCCACAGGGAGTAACTAGATGCTGCTGTGACATCGAGACCTTCCAGATAGTTCCTAAGAGAAGTAGATTTTTCAGATGCAAGCAACACTTGGAGTCGTTTAGTGCATTCTCTAAGTCTGATTTTATGTTGGGCTGATCTGTGCTGTTGCCATTCCCTTCTAGCTCTTCTTTTTTCACATACGAGTCGTTCAATATCCGCAGAATAAATTCTATTAAACCCAGTCTGCGGATAGGAAGTGGTGGCATGTTTAGCAGCCTGTTTAATATTTTCCGTAAGATTGGCAATGTTAAATTCAATATCATCGGAAGTTCTAAGCTTGATGTTTTCCGTACAATGACTACTGAGATATTTTTTGAACCCTAGCCAATTAACACGATTTATCATCTTCACATATGGGTGACGTAAGTCGCTTCTTAGTGGGCTACAAATTGTAATGATCGTGGGAGAGTGATCGGAGGAGAGATCATGTGAAGCTTCAACATGAATTAAATCCCTAGGGATATTTTTCATGACCCCAAAATCTATAACATCCGGAATTTTTTGTATGTCAGTAGGCCAGTAAGTGGGCTCCCCGCTCGAAATGACATCCAAACCCATTTTTGAAATTGTGTTGAACAATGCTCGACCTCTAGGTGTAATAAGACGCGATCCCCAGAACGTATGTTTTGCATTGTGGTCTCCAGCTGCTACGAAACAAGGGCCAAGAGTTTTGTAAAAATCCTCGTATTGTTCCTCAGTGATTGGGAGGGGAGTAAATTGAAGATATCACGAGATTTGAACAAAAATTTTCGATGCAAATATTTGTTGTCTGCAGATGGTCCTCACAAATGTTCTCAAGAATATAGTGCTTGAGTCTTGACTTTATTAGAATTGCTGATCCTCCGCATGCTCTTTCTCTCGGGTCCTTTGAATCATATAACGTGTAGCTATTCATTTTAAAAACGCTTCTCGGAGTCAAATGATTCTCAGATACCAACATTATATCAATATTATTTACCGTGAGGAAGTGCTCAAGTTCATATTTGTGTTGGCGAATGCCGTTTGCGTTCCAGAAATATACTTTTAACGTGTTCACGGGTTGTTAACTAATGCTTGAAGCAGTGTGTTCTGCATTCGCAGCATTTCTTGCATCATGCTAGTCATATTTGTTGTAAAGTTGTTTATAGTTTGCACTAAATTGTCAATAGTAGCTTCAAGGCGACTGAAATTAAAGCTTGAGTTTGCATTTGTTGTATTATTTGGTGGTGACACTTTTTGAACGGGAATACAGTTGATCTTCACAGCGTCAGCATACGATACATGTGAAGTGATTGGTTGGGCCATTAGGGGATGAGTAGCGGAGTACGTATTTCCTGCTTGAGCTGCAGTTACTTTAGGCTTTTGGCTCATAGCTTGTTTAACAAAAGAGAATACAGGACATCCTCTGTAGTTAGCAGTGTGATTATCTCCACAATTACTGCACTTTTTTTTCCTTTTGATCCTTTGACTTATTGCAAATAGCAGTGTTGTGTAATTCACCACACACAACACAAACAGTAGGTAGGTTTTTGTATGGCCATATTCTTGACAATTATGGCACTGCACGGGTCCTGAACGCTTGTGTGGTTCTTCAACTGTGATTTTCCGGTATAACAGATATTTTAAATTATAAATTGGATGGGTCTTATTTTTCTTCAATTGTATATAATTTGGCTCCAGTTCAACACGAAATAAAGGTTGGGGGATCTTCTCCTTGTTTATTATGTTAGAGACATTTTTTACCTTAAATCCTTGGAGGGTGAGAGCATCTTTTATTTCCTCAGGAATAACATAAGAATCTATGCCCTTCAATACGACCTGTAGGTCTTTAGCACTCTTAAGCTGGAAAGTGTAGAAACTTGTTTTATTTTTCTCAAATTCTGTCACCATTTTGCGAAAGTCTTTTTCATCATATATTTGAATTTTGTTTTATCAATGTTACCACGTTTTATGGGAACAATGTGAGAGTATTCCTCAGTCACTTTGTTTATGTTTTTTTTTTGTTTTTGTTGTTTCAGATTATATGAAAAATATTATTAGTGCAAATACAACAAATTTCACAAAACCAATACTTATTATAAATCACTACTTATTACGAATATTTTTGTATTTTTGTTTGTTTATTATGTAAAAAAAACTCCGCTATTACGTCCGTTCACTACGAAGGTTCAACAAAGACGAATTATAATATACAGGCATGTCCTGCAAATCACAAGATTTCAAAATCACTTGTAATTTTAAAATCACAAATGTCATTTTGTGGTGTTCTGAAAATCACAAGAAATTTAACTTTTCGTTGTGATTTTACATTTTCGAAAACACAAGAAAACGGCTGATGTTTTGCTTTGATTTGATGACAATTTTTTATGTATTAATGAAGGTTTAGTCAAAATAAGTGAACGTAAATTAAAATTTTTTAAATAAAAATTTAGTTGATATAAAAATTTAGTTGATCACGATGTAAAATTGAATTTTTCATGTATCATGGAGCCGATGTTATTAACCTTAAAATTTTGTTTTGCATTCGTTGGATTCTCTCTACATTGAAAGCTGAAGCAGTGCCCCATAGCTGAATTCCGTAACACCATATGGGTTTCAAAAGCGATTTGTATATTAAAAGTTTACAATCTAGACTGAGAGTAGAATTTCTACCAATCAGCCAATGTAACTGGGTTAATTTAAGCTTCATTTGTCTTAGCTTAGAATCAATGTGGTGTTTCCATGCAAGCCGTCGGTCGAGGTGTATACCAAGGTATTTCACCTGTGAATGTTGAGGAACAACTTTATTGTTGATTCGAATGGAGGAACAAGTGTCTCTTCGTAGGGGAAATATGACATGAACACACTTTTGTTCATTTACTTTTATTCTCCATAAGTTCAACCACAGCTCCAACAGGTTAAAATGTTCCTGAAGATATTGGGATGCCTTGTGAGGGTTTTCATGCATACTAAGCCAGGCTGTATAATCGGCAAATGTAAAAGTGAGGATATTACTGCTCAAAGGCATATCGCAGGTATAAATCAAATACAAAACTGGCCCCAGTATACTCCCCTGTGGCACACCGGATGAGATAGTTTCGGGCACACTCGTTTATTTATTTTTTTCTTTTTTTCATCTACAGAATTAAATTCTTACAGATTACTTACAATTCTAATTATAATGTTTGAATAAAAGAAGTTTGAACATATAACTGACATTAAAATTTAAATGTGGATTAAAACTATTACATAAATGTAAGCATCTTTCAATCGGCTCATTATTTGCGTAGTTGGTTCTGAAAAGACATTCTTCAAACATACGATTGTTTCTCAAGTCCCTGGGAGGGCTATATAATGTAAAATAATTTTTAATTTTCGGGCCATCAATATTGTCAGATAGTATATTATAGACAAACAATAACGAGGAGCAAGATCTACGATCCTCTAAGGACTGTAATCCTAACATTTTCCTTCTAACATCGTAAGAAGGTAGTTCATGTGTCCAAGTCAATTTTAAAGCCATCTTAGTAAATATCTTTTGAATTCGTTCAATACGACTTGATGGACCTAAATGACGTGGATTCCAAACAATGGAACAATATTCCAAGATATTTCGAACCAAGGAAATGTACAAAGACTTGAAGGTGTATGCATCTCTAAAATCTTTAGAATTTCTTCTAATGAAACCAAGCATACTATAAGCTCTAGAAATAACATAGTCGATATGATTAGAGAACGTTAATTTAGTGTCAAAAATTACGCCGAAGTCCTTAACTTCAACTGCGCGTTTAAGCATGCTGCCACCAATAGTATAATTAAAATTAATTGGACTCGTAATATAAGCATACGTTACAACACAGCATTTAGAAACTTATTGGCTATATGACTCAACCTTGGTAATATCCTTGCCCGCCTTCGGAATCATTTTGATCATGGCAAGTTTCCAGCTGTGTGGATAATACTCCAGTCGTAAAATGCCATTAAAAATAACAGGATTCTAATAGCAACACGAGGCAACTTCATCAGCATCTTGTTACTAATTCCATCAATACCCGGAGTTTTCTTCGGGTTGGTTTCAGCAATTAGTTTTTGTACATCACGCATCTTAAATTTCACGGGTGGAGCAACTACACTCGGCAAATCAACAGCAACAGTACATGTGTTCGGGGTAAATACGTATTTCAAATGCCAAGCAAATATGTTACCCTTTTTAAGTATTAGTTCTTGCCCAACCACCGGTAGAAGTGCGCAGGGGTGGTTTAGACTCAACGGGTGTTTTAAGTTTTTTTGCAGCGCGCCACAGGGAGTAACTAGATGCTGCTGTGACATCGAGACCTTCCAGATAGTTCCTAAGAGAAGTAGATTTTTCAGATGCAAGCAACACTTGGAGTCGTTTAGTGCATTCTCTAAGTCTGATTTTATGTTGGGCTGATCTGTGCTGTTGCCATTCCCTTCTAGCTCTTCTTTTTTCACATACGAGTCGTTCAATATCCGCAGAATAAATTCTATTAAACCCAGTCTGCGGATAGGAAGTGGTGGCATGTTTAGCAGCCTGTTTAATATTTTCCGTAAGATTGGCAATGTTAAATTCAATATCATCGGAAGTTCTAAGCTTGATGTTTTCCGTACAATGACTACTGAGATATTTTTTGAACCCTAGCCAATTAACACGATTTATCATCTTCACATATGGGTGACGTAAGTCGCTTCTTAGTGGGCTACAAATTGTAATGATCGTGGGAGAGTGATCGGAGGAGAGATCATGTGAAGCTTCAACATGAATTAAATCCCTAGGGATATTTTTCATGACCCCAAAATCTATAACATCCGGAATTTTTTGTATGTCAGTAGGCCAGTAAGTGGGCTCCCCGCTCGAAATGACATCCAAACCCATTTTTGAAATTGTGTTGAACAATGCTCGACCTCTAGGTGTAATAAGACGCGATCCCCAGAACGTATGTTTTGCATTGTGGTCTCCAGCTGCTACGAAACAAGGGCCAAGAGTTTTGTAAAAATCCTCGTATTGTTCCTCAGTGATTGGGAGGGGAGTAAATTGAAGATATCACGAGATTTGAACAAAAATTTTCGATGTAAATATTTGTTGTCTGCAGATGGTCCTCACAAATGTTCTCAAGAATATAGTGCTTGAGTCTTGACTTTATTAGAATTGCTGATCCTCCGCATGCTCTTCCTCTCGGGTCCTTTGAATCATATAACGTGTAGCTATTCATTTTAAAAACGCTTCTCGGAGTCAAATGAGTCTCAGATACCAACATTATATCAATATTATTTACCGTGAGGAAGTGCTCAAGTTCATATTTGTGTTGGCGAATGCCGTTTGCGTTCCAGAAATATACTTTTAACGTGTTCACGGGTTGTTAACTAATGCTTGAAGCAGTGTGTTCTGCATTCGCAGCATTTCTTGCATCATGCTAGTCATATTTGTTGTAAAGTTGTTTATAGTTTGCACTAAATTGTCAATAGTAGCTTCAAGGCGACTGAAATTAAAGCTTGAGTTTGCATTTGTTGTATTATTTGGTGGTGACACTTTTTGAACGGGAATACAGTTGATCTTCACAGCGTCAGCATACGATACATGTGAAGTGATTGGTTGGGCCATTAGGGGATGAGTAGCGGACTACGTATTTCCTGCTTGAGCTGCAGTTACTTTAGGCTTTTGGCTCATAGCTTGTTTAACAAAAGAGAATACAGGACATCCTCTGTAGTTAGCAGTGTGATTATCTCCACAATTACTGCACTTTTTTTCCTTTTGATCCTTTGACTTATTGCAAATAGCAGTGTTGTGTAATTCACCACACACAACACAAACAGTAGGTAGGTTTTTGTATGGCCATATTCTTTACAATTATGGCACTGCACGGGTCCTGAACGCTTGTGTGGTTCTTCAACTGTGATTTTCCGGTATAACAGATATTTTAAATTATAAATTGGATGGGTCTTATTTTTCTTCAATTGTATATAATTTGGCTCCAGTTCAACACGAAATAAAGGTTGGGGGATCTTCTCCTTGTTTATTATGTTAGAGACATTTTTTACCTTAAATCCTTGGAGGGTGAGAGCATCTTTTATTTCCTCAGGAATAACATAAGAATTTATGCCCTTCAATACGACCTGTAGGTCTTTAGCACTCTTAAGCTGGAAAGTGTAGAAACTTGTTTTATTTTTCTCAAATTCTGTCACCATTTTGCGAAAGTCTTTTTCATCATATATTTGAATTTTGTTTTATCAATGTTACCACGTTTTATGGGAACAATGTGAGAGTATTCCTCAGTCACTTTGTTTATGTTTTTTTTTTGTTTTTGTTGTTTCAGATTATATGAAAAATATTATTAGTGCAAATACAACAAATTTCACAAAACCAATACTTATTATAAATCACTACTTATTACGAATATTTTTGTATTTTTGTTTGTTTATTATGTAAAAAAAAACTCCGCTATTACGTCCGTTCACTACGAAGGTTCAACAAAGACGAATTATAATATACAGGCATGTCCTGCAAATCACAAGATTTCAAAATCACTTGTAATTTTAAAATCACAAATGTCATTTTGTGGTGTTCTGAAAATCACAAGAAATTTAACTTTTCGTTGTGATTTTACATTTTCGAAAACACAAGAAAACGGCTGATGTTTTGCTTTGATTTGATGACAATTTTTTATGTATTAATGAAGGTTTAGTCAAAATAAGTGAACGTAAATTAAAATTTTTTAAATAAAAATTTAGTTGATATGCCTGGGGCTTTATTGTTGTCAGTAATATATTTGAAAATAAATTAAAAAAGAAAGTAGTTTCAAGAATACACACGAAGTTGCCACAGATATATTTAGTAATCTGTGGTTGCCACTGTTCTTAATTTGTAATTATTGTTGCCATTTGCTACTACTTTATAAGTAATTATTTTTAAAATTAGGCAAACAATTGATAGTTAATAAATATTTTGAATATAACTTAACAAAAATAATTAAGTTTTATTGGAAATAACTTGTTTAGTTAAAAAAATTAAATATATTTCTCGTCGAAAGCAATATTTATCTACTCTGGCAAGCATCGGTGTATTTTCGAAGAACAAAAACACCTGACAACTAAAAAGTAAATGCAAATTAAAAAAAAAAAGAAAATGTCAAATCACAAAAGCAAATAACAACATTTGTTACAATAGAAAGTGTTTGCATTTTTTTATATTTTAGCCAATTTTTTTGTACAAAATCATCAGTTTTACTCTTAAAATAAATAAAAAAAACAAATAAATGTGTTCAATTAATCAGTTTTTATTGAGTTAAATATAAAAAGCCGTCCAAAATTAAGAAAGTGATTTCAGATCGCCAGCCGCATAGTTGACCGGTTTCAAATCACAACAATTAAAAAAGTTTTGTGCGCAGAACACCTTTTTTGTGATTTCAAATCATTTTCACAAAAAGTGATTTGCAGAACATGCCTGATAATAGTATATCTATGTATATGTATACTTATGTAGATAAATTGGAAATTAAGTAGCAAACTAAATAAGTTCATGTTTATTTATTGCTGACGTTACTCTTGTCATTGATGGGACTCACGTTCGCATCAAAAAAACCAAGGGGTGATTCTGTATTGCGATGCGTAAGCTAGTTCGATGCGTTTGATATTTTATTAGCGCAAGATATTTAGTTTTAGCGAACGATTTTAACATACGCTTTTGTATTACAGATTACACTGATCCCAGTTTTGCAAAAGTGAAAAAATTAGATGCGAAAGGACGCAATAAAGGGTACCAATTATCCGATTAGGTACCATTTTTCTTACGCATCGCAATACAGAATAACCCCCAGAGGTGACTTATCCCAATATTATATTAACAGGAAGGGCTACTATTCCTTAAACGTTCAGGTATTAGTAATTCGCATACAAAATAAATTAAAAAAACATTAGCCACTAACGTCTCCTATAGGTTATTTGCGATGCGAAATTGAAGATCACAGATGTATGTAGTTGCAAGATGGAGAGGATGCACTCACGACTGTCATATTTTTAACGAATCAATAATCAAGCCACGGTTTGAAAACGGAGAGTTCAAGGGTCGATTGCTAGGAGATAGTGGATACAAGCTGCATCCCTATTTATTTACCCTACTTTGAAACTCACAGAATGAAAAAGAAAGGAAATACAATGTTGCACATACATATGTACATATGTATGTATGTATATGTAGGTACTAGAAATACCATTGAGCGTTGCTTCGGCGTTTGGAAACAATGATTTCGTTCCCTACTAGATGGTTTGACAGTCAGTTTATCAAATGGAAAAAGATTGATTGTTGTATTAGCCGTGTTACACAATATTTCTATTATTACACAATATTTTCTATTTAATTAAACACAAAAGTTATGGAAACATTATAGTGATGCACAAACAAATACAATCAGGTGGGTACCTAAATAATCGTTCAACGATGAAAAAAACTAACGTGTTTAGGTACATTTTTTATAAGATTATTGTACTTTTTAATTTCATTTGTAGAAAATTATTTCTAAAACTTTGTTTTTTTTACCTTAATATATATAATTACAATCGATTCCAAATATTTTTTGTTAATTTTTGTTGTATTTGAACTAATTACTCATATAACCCATTTAAATTATTTGTATCACTAAACATAAAATGAGAGACGATTTTGTACAAGGTTGCCAACAGCATAGATAAATCTGATAAGAGAGTTTAATTGCTGACGCAGCGTTACTAATCGTTTATGAATATTAAATTTTATTGCATGTTAATAAATCGAAATCTGTTTAATAACTATTCTACAGTTTAAGGCTGAAATAAAGAATTTTTATAAATTAGACTGTAAGTATATAATATACTTGTGCTTAGGTATACATGTTTAAGAAATGCAGGTGCATCAATATATGTAAGTATAGTTGTAAATACATACATATATACATATGTATTAATGTTCTATGTATGTACATTTGTAATTGCAAAAAAAATTAATAATTTTATTTTTAGCCTTATCTACTTATGTATGTACATATATATATATATATATATATATATATATATATATATATATATATATATATATATATATATATATATATGTAAGTATATGTGAGTACTGTTAGTTTAATTATGTGTGTACATGTATGTACATACATACATATGTATGTATTTCAAATGCATGTGAGTACTGTTAGTTTAACTATGTGTGCACATGTACTTACATACATATGTATTTTAAATGCAGCAGGTGTTTCAATATCAAACTTGTTGTCTTGTTGGTGGCTTTCTTTGGAATTTTTTGGAACATAAACCCGTTACTTTTTATGTAGAAGTACAGTTAGAAATAGTTTTTATGTGCAGTTTTTAGAGTTTTTTTCTGACTTTCACAAGGTTCACATGTACATAATTTATATAACTGTACTTGAAAACTTTTCTCTTTATGGACGCCTTTTAAAATGACGATAGAAACAAAATTTATTTGTTTTTTTTTTAATTTAAAAAAAAATTTCTCTTCCACTGCTGTATGTTTGTATATGTACATATGTACATACATATGTACGTATGTATTTTAAGGCAATATGCATAATTTAAAAAGTTTTTTTTTGCCTACATACGATTGGCTTTGAAGTGTCTTTTTATAGTTTTATTGAACAAAATATGTGATTATAGTTTTGTTTTTAATTTATAATTTTACGTTAATATAAATTTTTTTTTAGCTGGGAATGTTTAAATTAAAGCTGATGTGGTAATTGTTCCTCGAAGGATGGTTGATCACACTGTATGCTACTTTTTTATGTTCTTTTTTAAATTATTGATTACTAGTCTTTTTGCATTTTAATTGCTAATTTTTTTCGCTTTCTTTCTTTTATAAATTAGTTCTTACTTTAACACTTGACTTCTTTTGCAAAATTTAATGTAACTCTGTCACGGTCGACATGTAAATAAAATAAAACGCATTCGAAGATCAACAACAGAATCCTGTTTATTACACTTCATTTCTCTTACTTCGTCTACAACTTACGAAATAATGTTCTTAATGGTAGTATTGTTTGGAAGTATACTTATACAGTGATGCATATTTCTTATTATTAAGACAGGGTTAGGATATAATATATTTAATGCGTGTATAATCACTACACGAATATGCATATGTATTATAAAATTGAAATAACAATGAGAGTATATAAAGGGAGATATGAGTTGTACTCTTCTCTCAACGTTCCAATATACAATTAAAATACGACTTCATTTGCAGGGTAGAAAATTTGTACATGCCCCCCATTCTGACTCCAGCATAGCCTTCATTTCTTTTTGAATTTTGGAACAATCTTGATAAGTAAACAGACAAGAGTGCTAAATATTGTATGATCGATTGAGTTTCTCGAGGAATCGGTAATGGGCAATATTTTGAAATGCAGCGTTTGAAATTTTCATGTAATGTACGAACGGTTCCGACTCTGCCTAAGTTATCTTTACCTGGATGAACATCCAATATGCAGCCCATACGCCAATGATTTGGTGGCAAGTTATACTCTTTTAATAATACTAAATAGCCAACTTGCAGACTTGGTTGTAATTCGTGCCATTTTGGTCGATGCTGTAAATGCGATAGCCAATCTGAGGAGCAATACTTCCAAAAATGTCGTGATAAGGGTTGTATTTGTTGACTTAACGATATTGGGTCAGAGGCTGGAAGTCCGGTGATGAATTACCAATTAAAAAGTGCGCTGGTGTCACCACCATTAGGTCATTAGGATCAAAGGTTAACGGGCACACTGGCCTTGAGCTTAAACATACTTCTATGCCAACTAGTAATGTTGACAATTTTTTGTAGGTTAAGGTATTAGTGCATATAAGCTTTAAATGATATTTTATAGATTTGACATTGGACTCCCATAGTCCTCCGAAGTTGGCTGAATGAAGCGGATTGAAGTGCCACAGTATTCCTTTATCTGCCAGTTTAGGTGTAACGTGTGCTTCTATGGCTTCTACAAAGTTGTGTTACTCATTTAAATAAGTTTGCCAGCGCCCAAGAAATTTGTTCCATTGTCGCTGAAAATATCTTGACAGATGCGCGACGTCCAATAAATCTATGTAATGGGTTTAAAAACAGTTCAGTGGTGACAGCTTCCAAGTGGACACACTTTGTTGCTAGACTGTGTGAGCGTAACTCAAGCAGTTTAAACAATGTTTGTGTTGATATACAATGATTTTCCAATAACAGCAGGTCTTTGATAAAAACGTTGGACAACGTCGTAAAATATGTGGGCATTTACATAAAGGGCATGCAATGGCATTGTGTGATTGAGCTGCGACGTGAAACGATTTATTTTTAATCTGAAGGCTGTTGCGAGAAAATGTATTTTTCTCACCATAACTTTGCTTTGAAAGTATTGCATTATTATGTGTGATAGTACGATTCTCAATCACATTGATTGTCACAAGGCGATTATTTAAGAATGTCTGAAGTGATTCAAAATTTGAAATACTCATACTGCTTCCCAGGTGATGTCCCCAGGCTTGATGCGTATCTTTTGGTAGTTTAGTTGCTATATAATATGCAATCCATTGATCACAGACCATGTTACCCATCCGAACGAACGAGCGAACCCACTTTTACCCTTAATTTACTTGTATGCGCGCCCGTTACCCTGTTAATTCAGGGATTGGGTAGCAACATACAAGCATTTAGGGGTTATCAGGAAAAAGGCCTAGGTCCGGAAACCTGTAAACCCTATACCCCAGGAAGCATAACACCAAGTCACCAAGACAAGATGTATAATCCGTGCCCCCCGGGGGGAGTTTTAAGGAGATGCAGATTTTTCAGATGCAAGCAACTCTACTCAACTAATGATATTACGAGATTTGTACAAAAATGTTCGATGCAAATATTTGTTGCTTGTAGATGGTCTTCACAAATGTTCTCAAGAATATAGTGCTTGAGTCTTTACTTTATTAGAATTGCTGATCCTCCGCATGCTCTTCCTCTCGGGCCCTTTGTATCATATAAGGTGTAGCCATGCATTTTGAAAAGGCTTCTCGAAGTCAAATGAGTCTTATATACCAACATTATATCAATATTCTTCACCGTGAGGAAGTGCTCAAGTTCGTTTCTATGTTGGCGAATGCCGTTTGCGTTCCAGAAACATACTTTTAACGTGTTCATGGCTTGTTAACTAATGCCAGAAGCAGTGTGTTCTGCATTCGCAGCATTTCTTGCATCATGGTAGTTATATTTGTTGTAAAGTTGTTTATAGTTTGCACCAGATTATCAGTAGTAGCTTCAAGGCGACTGAAATTAATGCTTGCGTTTGCATTTGTTGTGTTATTTGGTGGTGACACTTTTTGCATGGGAACAGAGTTGATCTTCACAGCGTCAGCATACGATACTTGAGATTGGTTGGGCCATAGGAGGATAAGTAGCGAAGTATGTATTTCCTGTTTGCGCTGGGGTTATTTTAGGTTATTTTAGGCTTTTGACTCATAGCCTGTTTAACGAAAAAGTATACAGGACATCCTCTGTAGTTAGCAGTGTGATTACCTCCACAATTACTGCACTTTTTTTCCTTCTGGTCTTTCAACTTATTGCAAATAGCAGTATCGTGCAATTCACCGCACATAACACAAACAGTAGGTAATTTGCAATAAGTTTTTGTGTGGCCATATTCTTGACAATTATGACACTGTACGGGTCCTGAACGCTTGTGTGGTTCTTCAACTGTCATTTTTCGGTATAAGAGATATTTTAAATTATAAATGGGATGGGTCTCATTTTTCTTCAGTAATATATCATTTGGTTCCAGTTCAACGCGAAATAGGGGTTGGGGGATGTTCTCCCTGTTTATTATGTTGGATACATTTTTTACCTTAAATCCTTTTAGGGTGAGAGCATCTTTTATTTCAGTAGGGACAACGTAAGAATCTATGCCCTTCAATACGACCTGTAGGCCTTGAGCGCTCTTAAGCTGGAATGTGTAAAAACTTGTTTTATTTTTTTCCAATTCATTAACCCTTTTGCGGAAATCTTTTTCTTCATATATTTTAAATTTTACTTTCATCAATGTTACCTCGTTTTAATGGAACAATGTGAAATGCCTTTTCACCAATGACCGATATTAATTTTTTGATAACGGTGTTTGAATTTTTTTGCCTAAGATAGATTGGTGGTGGTTTCGAGGTTTTTTTCAAGGATTCTTCAGGTTTGTCGCCGTCATCTTGCAATATTTTAAAACGGTTTTGACGGTTAATTGTGGCGACGTCGTTATCCCTGGTTAATCTTGGGAACCGATGAGATTTTAGATGAATTTGGGCTTCGCCCGCGCTTTACTACAGTAAGCCTGTCCATACCGACAGGCACCTTAGGTTTCTGAATACTCTTGTCTATTGTGATAACTTGGTTAAGTGATGAACACGAGCCCGGAGCGGATAATGGCGCTGACTTAATTAAAGATGAACTAGGCAATGGTAATGTTACCGAATCACTACTTGGCATTGGAGTAAGCGAGGTTGATCGCTCGCGTAAAATTGGCTTTGCCGTTAGAAAAAGACTGTCATCCGATTTTTTGTTTTTATTGTTTGCATTAAGAGCTTCAGAACTCACAGTAAAATAGGCATTTCTGCCGTTAGAACTCACTTCACAATTTTTTGTTTTTGAGGTACTCATGCAGAGTATTCCTCAGTCACTTCGTTTGCGGTTTTTTGTTGTTTCAGATTATACGAAAAATATTATTAATGCAAATAAAGCATTAATATTTACTCATTTTTGCTCACTATAAGCAAGTCAAAGTAAAACTAATTTTTTGCTGATATGCTGTAAGTGTTTTACTATATATTTAATTTACCATATGAGTATTTTAAGCATTGAAATCAAGCAATGGTTATGACTTTTTAATGTGTTTTATTTTCTAACCACGCAAAAATATGATATTTTATACCCATCCCAAAATTAAATTTTTGAGTTATTAAATTTTGGTTTAATAAAATTTTATTTCTTATTTGTATAAAAAACTTGTTTTTTTATATTTTTAAGAAGGATATGCCCGCCCCTATAACGGTTAAACAACGTTTGAGTGTTTAGTTAAAGTTCATGAACATTTCCAATTTTTTTTTTGTTGGTTACATAATTTAGTACTTTTCTTTCGAATAATTTTTGTATAAGATTTTACAAAGTCATAAGACACATGCGAGCAATTGAAGGAGATATGCAAAAAAAAGATTTGTAAACTCATTCAAAATCAAAACTTAAAATTTTTTCCAGTTTAAGCTATTTTTTAAATTGTTTTTCAAGTTCTGTAAAATTGTTTCAACGCAAATATGACATTTGTAAATTTAGATGACAATATCTAGGTATATATGTTGATAATTTGATATTAGAATCAAATTAATCAAAAATGTAATTTCATACACATAAAATAAAAATTACAAAAATTCCCAGGTTAGGTTAGGTTGATTGGAGGGGTGTGATAGCCCATGTCATACGACATACACTTAAGGCAGTGCAGGCTTGTTGTGCGCTCCCTTTAATTATCAAACACAAACTGCCAGAGTTCTGCGGCATGATTCGAACCTGCGACCTTCGCACTACGAGTCTGGTACACTACCTACTAGTCTGCGAAGGCCATAATATCCAAGTATTATACTAAATTGTTTAAGTACTGCTTGCCGTAACTCCAAGCATTTGCATTTCTTATTATTAATTTTGCTTACTTTTGCTATGCTCTACCACTTGCCGTATTTATTTTGTTTTTTTTTTCCATTATTTTTTATTTATTGTATCTTCAAAACTGAACTAACAATAAGTATTCAAATCTTAAATATAGATATAATAATTAGGCCCAACCAGTGTCGGACATAAACTTAGTGGTAATAATTAATAATACATAAATGTCATGTTAAGCACAAAAATATTGTCAAAAAGTTTCATCTGGAGTGTTGCGTACTAAAGCCGTAGTATCCCTCTTTCTTAAGCGGATGTGTCCAGTAGGATGGGACTCGAGTTTTGTTAAACATTTGCCTGCATATTTTGCAATTTCAGCGGTCACAAGTGGCATATTTAAATCACGATGTAAAATAGAATTTTTCATGTACCAAGCAGACGTTGTTATTAACCTTAAAATTTTGTTTTGCATTCGTTGTATTCTCTCTACATTGGAAGCTGAAGCAGTGTCCCATAGCTGAATTCCGTAACACCATATGGGTTTCAAAAGCGACTTGTATATTAAAAGTTTACAATCCAGACTGAGGGCTGAATTTCTACCAATCAGCCAAAGTATCTAAGTTAATTTAAGTTTTATTTGTGTCAGCTTAGAGTCAATGTTGTGTTTCCATGTAAGCCGTCGGTCAAGGTGTATGCCAAGGTATTTCACCTGTGAATGTTGAGGAACAACTTGATTGTTGATTCGAATGGGGGAACAAGTGTCTCTTCGTAGGGTAAATGTTACATGAACACGCTTTTGTTCATTTACTTTTATTCGCCATAAGTTTAACCACACTTCCAACAGGATAACTTGTTCCTACAGATATTCGGATGCCTCGTGAGGGTTTTCATGCATACTAAGGCAGGCTGTATCATCGGCAAATGTAGAAGTGAGAATATTACTACTCAAAGGCATATCACAGGTACAAATCAAATACAAAACTGGCCCCAGTATACTCCCCTGTGGCACACCGGATGAGATAGTTTCGGGCACACTCATGAAGTCTCCTTCCACAACAGTGAACTTCCGGGCAAGAATGTAACTTTCCAAAAGATTTACAATGTTTATTGGTAGATATGTCTTCAATTTTATAATAGGCCTTCATGCCACACTTTATCAAATGCTTGAGAAAGAGGGAAGAACAATACTTCTTTTCTTCAAATGTTCTTCTTATAAAATGAACCAATCTATGAGTTTGTTCAATGGTGCTATGCTAACTTCTAAAACCAAATTGATGGTCCGGTATACACCCATTATTAGTTAGAATTGGGGACAATTTTGTCATGAGCAGCTTTTCGAAGAGCTTTGAAATTGTTGACAATAAACTTATTGGCCTATATGACTCAGCCTTGGTCAGATCTTTGCCCACCTTTGGAATCATTTTGATCATGGCAAGTTTCCAGCTGTGTGGATAATACTGCAATCGTAAAATGCCATTAAAAATAAATAACAGGATTCTAATAGCAATACGAGGCAACTTCACCAGCATCTTGTTATTAATTCCATCAATACCTGGAGCTTTCTTCCGGTTGGTTTCAGCAATTAGTTTTTGTACATCACGCATCTTGAACTTTATGGGACGAGGGGGCAGAGCAGCTACACTCGGCAAATCAACAGCACCAGTACATGTGTTTGGGGTAAATACGTACATATTTTAAATGCTCAGCAACTATGTTACCTTTTTCAGTATTAGTTCTTGCCCAACCTCCGGTAGAGGTGTGCAGGGGTGGTTTGAACTCAACGGGTGTTTTAAGTTTTCTAGCAGCGCGCCACAAGGAGTAATAAGATGCTGCTGTAATATCGAGATCTTCCAGATAGTTTTTAAGAGAATCAGATTTTTCAGATGTAAGTAACTCTTGGAGTCGTTTAGTGCATTCTTTGAGTCTAATTTTATGTTGGGGTGATCTGTTCTGTTGCCATTCCCTTCTAGCTCTTCTTTTTTCACATACGAGACGTTCAATATCCGCAGAATAAATTCTATTAAACCCAGTCTGCGGATAGGAAGTAGTGGCATGTTTAGCAGTCTGTTTAATATTTTCCGTAAGATTGGCAATGTTAAATTCAATATCATCGGTAGTTGTAAGCTTGATGTTTTCCGTGCAATGACTACTGAGATATTTTTTGAACCCCAGCCAATTAACACGATTTATCATCTTCACATATGGGTGAGGTAAGTCACTTCTTAGTGGGCTACACATTGTAACGATCGTGGAAGAGTGATCGGAGGAGAGATCATGAGAAGATTCAACATGAATTAAATCGCTAGAGATATTTTTCATGGCGCCAAAATCTATAAAATCCGGAATTTTTTGTATGCCAGTAAGCCAGTAAGTGGGCTTCCCGCTCGAAATGACATCCAAACCCATTTTTGAAATTGTGTTGAATAGTCCTCGACCTCTAGGTGTAATAAGACGTGATCACCAGAAACTTATGTTTTGCATTGTAGTCGCCAGCTGCTACGAAACAAGGGCCAAGAGTTTTGTAAAATCCTCGTATTGATCCTCAGTGATTGAAAATCTGGGAGGGGAGTAAATTGATAATATCACGAGATTTGTAAAAAAAATTCGATGCAAATATTTGTTGCTTGTAGATGGTCTTCACAAATGTTCTCAAGAATGTAGTGCTTGATTCTTGACTTTGTTAGAATTGCTGATCCTCCGTATGCTCTTCCTCTCGGGTCCTTTGAATCATATAAGGTGTAGCCATTAATTTTAAAAAGGCTTCTCGAAGTCAAATGAGTCTCAGATACTAACATTATATCAATATTTTCTACCGTGATGAAGTGTTCAAGTTCGTTTTTATATTGGCGAATGCCGTTTGCGTTCCAGAAACATACTTTTACGTGTTCATGGCTTGTTAACTAATGCTAGAAGCAGTGTGTTCTGCATTCGCAGCATTTCTTGCATCATGCTAGTCATATTTGTTGTAAAGTTGTTTATAGTTTGCACCAGATTATCAATAGTAGCTTCAAGGCGATTGAAATTAAAGCTTGCGTTTGCATTTGTTGTGTTATTCGGTGGTGACACTTTTTGCATGGGAACAGAGTTGATCTTCACAGCGTCAGCATACGATACTTGTGTAGAGATTGGTTGGGCCATTTACAGGATAAGTAGCGGAGTACGTATTTCCTGTTTGCACTGGGATTACTTTAGGCTTTTGACTCATAGCCTGTTTAACGAAAGAGTATACAGGACATCCCCTGTAGTTAGCAGTGTGATTACCTCCACAATTACTGCACTTTTTTCCTTCTGGTCTTTCGACTTATTGTAAATAGCGGTTCCGTGCAATTCGCCACATACAACACAAACTGTAGGTAATTTGCAATAAGTTTTCGTATGGCCATATTCTTGACAGTTATGGCACTATACGGGTCCAGAACGCTTGTGTGGTTCTTCAACTGTGATTTTCCGATATAAGAGATATTTTAAGTTGTAAATAGGGTGGGTCTCATTTTTCTTCAATATTACATCGGTTGGCACCAGTTCAACGCGAAATAAAGGTTGGGGAATCTTCTCCCTGTTTATTATGTTAGGTACATTTTTTACCTTAACCCCTTGGAGGGTGAGAGCATCTTTTATTTCCTCAGGAACAACATAAGAATCTACGCCCTTCAATACGATCTGCAGGCCTTTAGCACTCTTAAGCTGGAAAGTGTAGAAACTTGTTTTATTTTTCTCAAATTCAGTCTTGTTGAACCTTCGTAGTGAACAGACGTGTTAGCGGAGTTTCTTTTTTACATACTAAACAAACAAAAATACAAACAAACAAAAATTTTCGTAATAAGTACTGATTCGTAATAAGTACAGTTTTTGCTAAATTTGCTTTACTTGCATTAATAATATTTTTCGTATAAACTGAAACAACAAAAACAAACAAAAAAACACAAACAAAGTGACTGAGGAATACTCTGTATGAGTACATCAAAAACAAAAAATTGTGAAGTGAGTTCTAACGGCAGAAATGCCTATTTTACTGTGAGTTCTGATATTCTTAATGCACAAAATAAAAATAAAAAATCCGATGACAGTCTTTTTCTAACGGCAAAGCCAATTTTACGCGAGCGATCAAATTCGCTTACTCCAATGCCAAGTAGTGATTCGTTAACATTACCGTTGCCTAGTAATTCTGTATTTAAGTCAGCGCCATTATCCGCTCCGGGCTCGAGTTCCTCACTTAACCAAGTTATTACAATAGACAATATTATTCAGAAACCAAAGGTGCCTGTCGGAATGGACCGATATATTACAGTGGTAAAGCGCGGGCGAAGCCCAAATTCTTCAAAGATCTCATCTGTTCCCAAGATATCTAGGGATATCGACACCGCCACAGTTAACCGTCAAAACCGCTTTAAAATATTGCAGGATGACATTGACAAACCCGAAGCATCCCCAAAAAAACCTCCAAACCACCACCCATTTATTTGAGAGAAAAAAATTCAAACTCCCTCATCAAAAAACTAATCTCGGTCATTGGCGAAAAGGCATTTCACATTGTCCCAATAAAACGTGGTAACATTGACGAAACTAAAATTCAAATATATGAAGAAAAAGATTTCCGGAAAATGGTTAATGAATTCGAAAAGAATAATACAAGTTTTTACACATTCCAGCTTAAAAGCGCTAAAGGCCTACAGATCGTACTGAAGGGCATAGATTCTTATGTTGTCCCTGCTGAAATAAAAGATGCTCTCACCCTCCAAGGATTCAAGGTAAAAAATGTATCCAACATAATAAACAGGGATAAGATCCCCCAACCTCTTTTTCGTGTTGAATTGGAGCCTAACGATATAATATTGAAGAAAAATGAGACCCATCCCATTTATAATTTAAAATATCTCTTATACCGAAAAATCACAGTTGAAGAACCACACAAGCGTTCTGGACCCGTACAGTGCCATAATTGTCAAGAATACGGCCACACTAAAACTTATTGTAAATTACCTACTGTTTGTGTTGTGTGCGGTGAATTACACAACACTGCTATTTGCAATAAGTCGAAGGACCAGAAGGAAAAGAAGTGCAGTAATTGTGGAGGTAATCACACTGCTAACTACAGGGGATGTCCTGTATACTCTTTCGTTAAACAGGCTATGAGTCAAAAGCCTAAAGTAGTCCCAGCGCAAATAGGAAATACGTACTCCGCCAATTATCCTGTAATGGCCCAACCAATCTCTACACAAGTATCGTATGCTGACGCTGTGAAGATCAACTCCGTTCCCATGCAAAAAGTGTCACTACCAACTAATACAACAAATGCAAATACAAGCTTTAATTTCAGTCGCCTTGAAAATACTATTGATAATTTGGTGCAAACTATAAACAACTTTACAACAAATATGACTAGTATGATGCAAGAAATGCTGCGAATGCAGAACACACTGCTTCTAGCATTAGTTAACAAGCCATGAACACGTTAAAAGTATGTTTCTGGAACGCAAACGGCATTCGCCAACATAAAAATGAACTAGAGCACTTCCTCACGGCAAAAAATATTAATATAATGTTGGTATCTGAGACTCATTTGACTTCAAGAAGCCTTTTTAAAATTAGTGGCTATACCTTATATGATACAAAGGACTCGAGAGGAAGAGCATGCGGAGGATCAGCAGTTCTAATAAAGTCAAGACTCAAACACTACATTCTTGAGAATATTAGTGAGGACCATCTGCAGGCAACAAATATTTGTATCCAAAATTTTTGTACAAATTTTGTGATATCATCAATTTACTCCCCTCCCAGATTTTCAATCTCTGAGGATCAATATGAGGATTTTTACAGAACTCTTGGACCTTGTTTCGTGGCAGCTGGGGACTACAATGCAAAACATACGTTCTGGGGATCGCGTCTTATTACACCTAGAGGTCGAGCATTATTCAACACAATTTCAAAAATGAGTTTGGATGTCATTTCTAGCGGGGAGCCCACTTACTGGCCTACTGACCCACAAAAAATTCCAGATGTTATAGATTTTGGCGTCATGAAAAATATCTCTAGGGATTTAATTCATGTTGAAGCTTCTCATGATCTCTCCTCCGATCACTCGCCAAAGATCGTTACAATTTGTAGCCCACTAAGAAGTGACTTACCTCACCCATATGTGAAGATGATAAATCATGTTAATTGGCTGGGGTTCAAAAAATATCTCAGTAGTCATTGTACGGGAAACATCAGGCTTAGAACTCCCGATGATATTGAACTTAACATTGCCAATCTTACCGAGAATATTAAACAGGCTGCTAAACATGCCACTACTTCCTATCCGCAGACTGGGTTTAATAGAATTTATTCTGCGGATATTGAACGTCTCGTATGTGAAAAAAGAAGAGCTAGAAGGGAATGGCAACAGCACAGATCACCCCAACATAAAATTAGACTTAGAGAATGCACAAAACGACTCCAAGAGTTGCTTGCATCTGAAAAATCTGCTTCTCTTAAGAACTATCTGGAAGGTCTCGATGTTACAGCAGCATCTAATTACTCCTTGTGGCGCGCTGCTAAAAAATTTAAAACACCTGTTGAGTCTAAACCACCCCTGCGCACTTCTACCGGAGGTTGGGCAAGAACTAATACTGAAAAAGGTAACATATTTGCTGAGCATTTAAAATATGTATTTACCCCAAACATATGTACTGGTGCTGTTGATTTGCCGAGTGTAGTTGCTCTACCCCCTCGACCCATAAAGTTTAAGATGCGTGATGTACAAAAACTAATTGCTGAAACCAACCCGAAGAAGGCCCCGGGTATTGATGGAATTAGTAACAAGATGCTGATGAAGTTGCCTAGTATTGCTATTAGAATCCTCTTGTTCATTTTTAATGGCATTTTACGAGTGGAGTATTATCCACACAGCTGGAAACTTGCCATGGTCAAAATGATTCCAAAGGCGGGTAAAGATCTTACTAAGCCTGAATCATATAGGCCAATAAGTTTGCTGTCAACAATTTCAAAGCTCTTCGAAAAACTGCTCATGACAAAATTATCCCCAATTCTAGCTGAGAATGGGTGCATACCGGACCATCAATTTGGGTTTAGAAGTCAGCATAGCACCATTGAACAATGTCATAGATTGGTACATTTTATAAGAAGAGCATTTGAAGAAAAGAAGTACTGTTCTTCCCTCTTTATTGATGTTTCTCAGACATTTGATAAAGTGTGGCATGAGGGCCTGATTTTGAAATTGAAGACATATCTACCAATGAACATTGTGAATCTATTGGAAAGTTACATTCTTGCCCGGAAGTTCACTGTCGTGGAAGGAGACTTCATGAGTGTGCCCGAAACTATCTCATCCGGTGTGCCACAGGGTAGTATACTGGGACCAGTTTTATATTTGATTTATACCTGTGATATGCCTCTGAGCAGTAATATCTTCACTTCTACATTTGCCGATGATACAGCCTGCCTTAGTATGCATGAAAACCCTCACGAGGCATCCCGATATCTTCAGAATCATATTAGCCTGTTGGAACTATGGTTGAACTTATGGAGAATAAAAGTAAATGAACAAAAGTGTGTTCATGTCACATTTACTCTACGAAGAGACACTTGTTCCCCCATTCGAATCAACAATCAAGTTGTTCCTCAACATTCACAGGTGAAATACCTTGGTATTCACCTCGACCGACGGCTTACATGGAAACACCACATTGACTCTAAGCTGACACAAATGAAGCTTAAATTAACCCAGATACATTGGCTGATTGGTAGAAATTCTACCCTCAGTCTAGATTGTAAACTTTTAATATACAAGTCGCTTTTGAAGCCGATATGGTGTTACGGAATTCAGCTATGGGGCACTGCTTCAGCTTCCAATGTAGAGAGAATCCAACGAATGCAAAACAAAATATTAAGGTTAATAACTACGGCTCCATGGTACTTGAAAAATTCTATTTTACATCGTGATTTACATATGCCACTTGTGACCGCTGAAATTGCAAAATATGCTGGAAAATATTTAACAAAACTCGAGTTCCATCCTAATCCCCTTGCTCGTAACATCTTGAACTTTCCTGGACACATCCGCTTAAAAAAGAGGGACACTACGGCATTAATACGCAACTCTCCAGATGAAATTCTTTGAAAATATTTTTTGTGCGTAACATGAATTTTATGTATTATTAATTATTATCACTAAGTTTATGTCCGACACTGGTTGGGCCTAATAATTATTTATATATTTAAGATTTGAACACTTATTGTTAGTTCAGTTATTTGAAGATACAATAAACATATTATATAGCGTGAAAAAAAAAAAAAAAAAAATTCATTAACCATTTTGCGGAAGTCTTTTTCATCATATATTTGAACTTTTGTTTTATCAATATTACCACGTTTTATTGGAACAATGTGACATGCCTTTTCACCAATGAACGAGACTAACTTTTTAATAAGTGTGTTAGAATTTATTTGCCTAAGATAGATTGGTGGTGGTTTGAAGGTTTTTTTTCAAGGATTCTTCGGGTTTGTCGCTGTCATCTTGCAATATTTTGAAACGATTTTGACGGTTAACTATGGCGGCGTCGTTATCCCTAGATATCTTGGGAACAGATGAGATCTTTGAAGAATTTGGGCTTCGCCCGCGCTTTACCACTGTGATATATCTGTCCATTCCGACACGAGCCCGGAGCCCATAATGGCGCTGATTTAAATAAAGATGAACTAGGCAATGGTAATGTTACCGAATCACTACTTGGCATTGGAGTAAGCGAAGTTGATCGCTCGCGTAAAATGGGCTTTGCCGTTAGAAAAAGATTATCATCCGATTTTTTTTTTATTGTGTGCATTAAGAATATCAGAACTCACAGTAAAATAGGCATTTCTGCCGTTAGAACTCAACTCACAATTGTTTGTTTTTGAGGTACTCATGCAGAGTATTTCTCAGTCACTTTGTTTGCGGTTTTTTTTTGTTTTTGTTTTTTTTTCAGATTGTATGAAAAATGCTATTAATGCAAATTTAACAATATCAGTACTTATTACGAATCAGTGCTTTTAAAGAGTATTTTTTGTTTTGTATTTTTGTTTGTTTAGTATGTAAAAAAAAACTCCGCTAACACGTCTGTTAACTACGAAGGTTCATCACGACAATATTTATTGTGTTTGTTTCTTATAAGAGAACACCCATTTTTTTGTTTTTGTTTTTTTTCAGATTGTATGAAAAATGCTATTAATGCAAATTTAACAATATCAGTACTTATTACGAATCAGTACTTATAACGAATATTTTTTTTGTATTTTTGTTTGTTTAGTATGTAAAAAAAAAACTCCGCTAACACGTCTGTTCACTATGAAGGTTCATCACGACAATATTTATTGTGTTTGTTTCTTATAAGAGAACACCCATTTGTTTTTTTAAGACAAGAGTACAATAAAACAAATAAACGAAAAAAAGAGGACGTACTTAATTACTTGTTTTTTGTACTTTTGCAAAAGCCTAATATATATATACATATATATATATATATATATATATATATATATATATATATATATATATATATATATATATATATATATATATATATATATATATATATATATATATATATATGTATATATATATATGTATGTATATATATATATATATGTATATATATATATATATATATATATATATATATATATATATATATATATATGCGTCCGCTTCCCTGAGGGTTCTAGTCTATAGATTTGTTAGTTATGTCAAGTGGCTTGCGGAGAGTGTGTCTAAGCCAACCCCATTTGCGTCTTTTTATTTCCATCTCAATTGGTTGGACCAGACTTGAGCGTTGGATATTACGGAGGGCCAGTAAAAATGCAATATTCTACGCAGGCATTTGATAACAAACGTCTGAAGAGACTGGGTATCGCGTGCTGCCATATTCCGGTTTCGTAGCCGTACAATAATGTGGATTTAACCCTGTAGTTGAATATTTTAATATTAGTGTGTCTCTTTATATTAGGTGATTTCCAAACAGTGTTAAGTTGGGCAAATGTATTGCGTCCCTTATTAATGCGACTATCAACATATGCTGATGAATCACCGGATTTATCTAATATACTGCGTAGATAGTAGATGGACTCTACATCTTCAATTTCCTTGCCGTCTATCAAAAGTTTTCAGCGTTAGCATTTAACCTGAGTGTTTTAGTTTTGGGGATGTTTATCTTCAATCCAGCTAACCTTGCAGGTTTTTGCTGAATTGCTTCTCATATAACACGCGGCATAATGCAGTGTTGTACATTGTTTTTATTAGGTTTATTATTTTAATGGGGACACCCTGCCACCCTGCTAGTGCGCTCAATATGGCTGAGTGATTAAGAGTATAAGAAGCTTTATCGAAGTCAACAAATACGAGGTGATCTCCATTCAACTGACTGCTCGCAATAAATTTGTTGACCATGATCAACAAAGTTATGCCTCTTTAATTCTTCCTGACGGTTAAATCGCCTTTTTTGGGCGGTGATTTCGCCCGGTTTGGATTCGTCATTCTAAAATGCCTTTATGATGGGTTCCAATAAGCGAGCGCTAGTATCTCGGTCGGTTGTAAGGAGTTCAGGAGAAATATTGTCCAGAGCAGGGGATTTATGGTTTTTAATTGAACCAATTGCTCCGCTTATTTCAATGATTTCTGGACACTCACTAGATTCAGGTTGCTTCGACACGTGGTAGGTGCAAGTTCAGATTGAATCTTGTGGAGCGGACGTTCTTTTCAGCATGTTGGTGTAAAATTTTACCCCTAAACTGAGTTGCTGCGTTCTTGAATTTACAAGTTCCCCAACGTCATCTTTCAGTGGTCTGCCAGACGAAAATGTCCTGTTAGTCAACTTGTTCACAACGAAGTATAGGTCTCTCGTGCGATGGGTTGTTGGTGCTGCTTGTAGCTCGTTTCTGCTTATCGCATATCTTGTCAAGTGAGTAAAGATAAATATGCCGAATAACATTTGTTTCGACGTAACGCTTTACGTCATTAAATATTTATAAATATCTTTTTAGTATTTGTAACATAGGCTGACTTCCTAAACGTATATTTACAATGTATCAATACAGTATTATTACCAAGTGGAAACATTGTGTATATGCTTTTTAAATACTTTGCATATTGTTGATTTGCAACCGTTACATCGTTTAGGAACATTTATATGCATTATATTATTCATAATAAAGCGAACAATAGCAGAAGAGCATATTTTATTGCAAAAAGAAACACGGGTATAAAAAAGGATACCAAAAACAAAGCTTTGTGCAAAGACTAAATTTGTGATGCACTAAATTTTTTTACTGAGCTAATTTATTTAAATTTTTTAGAAACTTCTGTGTTTATTATTATTAAATGGTTCACACAAAAACCATTTTTTACTTTAATATAAAATTAAGAGAAAAAAGTGAACATAGAAATATATTAAATTATAAGAACACCGCTTACTTATCTTCCTGCGTCGCCATTGTACCGAGTGTTGTATTCATTTTGCATCTACATTTTTTTTGATGCTTTTCTTTCTTTTTCTTGCGTATGAACTACAACAGTGATGCAAATGGGAACAAAATACATTGTAAAAATTTTTAGGGTTGCATTTAGGAATACGTTGCAATGTAATACTACAAAGCAACATGCGTTTAGGAAGTCAGCCATATTTGCCGCATACGTTTTCATGTTTGGGACATACATATTTATTATAAATGTGCCTTCCCACTTTGGGAATATAAATATATTTTCGTATTTGGGACAAAATTGTGATCAAATATTGGAAAAACTATGATTTATTATGGGAAAAGACATACCGCATTTTAAAGGTAATTTATCCTAGATTTTTTATTTGTAAGGAAAAATATTTTAGTCTATGGTGCACACTACTGTTTCTCTGAGGGATTTTTTTATCTCATGGAAAAACTATAGTTAATACGTGACGATCCTCAGAGAAACAGTACTCGTAACAGAATTATGTTTAAAGCTAAACCGAAAGTTACACCGAAAAGATAGAATTTTGAAAACTTCATTCGGAATTCGCCAATTTTGATTTTTTTTTTCGAGATATTATTTTGTTGATTAAACAGCGATACGTTTTTTACAAATTGTAAAAAGTCTGTATCTTCTGCAGACATTATTTGTGAAGCTCAAAAACAATTTTTATATAGCCAATGTTAATTTATAAGATTTTAAAGAAAAAAATCGTAAAACAAACTCTCTATAAACTTTTTCTTTCAGATTCTTAAAAAGGAAAAGGGAAAGGCGCCACCACCACCAGCTATTACTAAAAAGAAAGTTACATCATCTGATTTCTCACCTAATGCAGATAGCAATGAAATCGCAATGATAAGATCAAATATATATTTACATGATAGTAATACTCAATCATGCAGCATCCACACAAAGGAAGAAGAATCTAAACAGCCACCATCCCCAGTTTCGTCATCGTCGACTGTTTCTGCTAAATCTCTGTCATCTTTGAATAAAAGTTCAGATGGGGTAGCGACGGACTTAAGCTCTAGTACATCGATGGTAACTATTAATAGTGATTTGGCGTCTGCTTCTACTCCGCCATTCCAGCTAGAAAATTTTGACGCTTCTGCGAGGTCTCAAATAACCGTTGTAACTAGTACACATCTTCCAGTTATTATTGACGGCTCAGTAATTCTTCCAGTGCAACCTATAAATGATGTTATCATAGTGTCTAAAAGCCACAACGAAGCTCTGGACGCAAATGACTCTTCAAGAGATGAGGATTACCCTTCGATGGATGATATTCTCACTACATCTGCACCTCAGCCGTTGCCAATGCAAACTGCGATGATTGTGCCATTATCCAATGAAGGTGCTTCAATAGAGGAGACTGACAAATCCTTTTTACACAGTAAAATTGAGCCTCATGGTAGAAAACTAGATGAAAGTGAAGTCCTAATAATAAGTTCATCTTTCTCTAATGAAGATGATGCGTTTCACGTTTCTTCGGAAGACTACGATGGCGTAAACAGTAGACGACAACTTTTGGATACTAGTCACGTATCTGTTGTTACTGTGGGTGATGAAATCCATGTGAAGGACAGTAGCCATCTGCATGAAATTCCACCATATCACGCTAGTTCTCCAAGTGATGATGGAATCATACTCAAAAAAGTTCATAATGGCCCAATTGTCAATAACCAGAATATAAAACTAACTGAAACAGACGACATCAATGTTATTATCAATCGTAGCCATAAGACAGAACAATCATTAACACAACCTTGCGATGAAAGTGAGAGCGATTCTACCCGATCAAGCACGGAAAGTGAATGTAGAATTGTTCGACGTGGCAACGAAGTTGACATTTCAGCTTCTGTAGAAAAAAGTGATGCTGAAAGTATCTCTACAACAGCTAGTCATGATAGTCGTATTGAAATGGATATCGATAGAAATGAAATGCACGAAGAAGTTGATGTTATTATTCGCCGTAAGAAATCTGCCACTGGTTACAAAGGCTGTAGAACTTCAGGTTTAAGTAAAGAAGAAATAGAATTAAAGAATCTTCGAAAGAAGACTAGAAAACGCACGCGTAAATTTGAAATAGACGGCGTTCAAGTAACAACTACAACCAGTAGAGTAATCTATGGTGATGAAGAGAATGGTCGATTTTATGATGCTCACATATTTCGTAAACAGGAGCTACGAGAGCTAAAAATGCTTCAGAAACAGGAAAAAAAGCAACAAACCGATCTACAGCTTAAAGAGCAAATTAGCAAAGAACAGCAGGACCGAAGATTTGATCAGGAAAGAACATCTCTAGAAAAGACTTACGAATCCGATATGGATGCTCTTGCGCGACAGCATAGGCAGTTAGTAGAAAAAACGGAACAAACTCAGGAACATGAGTTACGTTCATCATCTAAGCGTATTCGCACTGAACAAGAAAAAGAACTGAAAAATTTCCGAGAAAATTTAAAACAAGAAATTCATCTGCTTAAACAGGAAGTTGATCTTCTACCAAAGGACAAACGCAAGGACGAATTTAAACAACGCCGATCAGTGATGGAGCTAGACCATGAAGAAAAAGAAAGAACGTTTTTAGATTCTTTGAAGGAAAGGCATGAGTTACTTTTACGACGAATAAGTGAAAAGCATCGTGATCGTCTTGCCACAATACATCGAAATTTTTTGCAGCAGAAGCAAAATGCTATGCGAACACGTGAAGCACTTCTCTGGGAGCTGGAAGAAAAACAACTTCACGAACGTCATCAATTATCGAAACGCCACGTAAAAGAAATGTGTTTTATGCAACGCCATCAAATGATTGTTCGTCACGAAAAAGAGCTTGATCAAGTGAAGAGAATGCTTCAACGAAAAGAAGAAGACCTTATAAAAAAACAAACTTTAGAAAAAAGAGCTTTACCTAAAAGAATTCGAGCGGAAAGGAAAGCACGTGAGTTAATGTTTAGAGAGGCAATGAGGATATCCTCAAATCTTGATCCTGAAGTTGAACGTGAGCGACTAAAGAGGGTGAGTATATGTATATGTATATGTATATGTATATGTATATGTATATGTATATGTATATGTATATGTATATGTATATGTATATGTATATGTATATGTATATGTATATGTATATGTATATGTATATGTATATGTATATGTATATGTATATGTATATGTATATGTATATGTATATGTATATGTATATGTATATGTATATGTATATGTATATGTATATGTATATGTATATGTATATGTATATGTATATGTATATGTATATGTATATGTATATGTATATGTATATGTATATGTATATGTATATGTATATGTATATGTATATGTATATGTATATGTATATGTATATGTATATGTATATGTATATGTATATGTATATGTATATGTATATGTATATGTATATGTATATGTATATGTATATGTATATGTATATGTATATGTATATGTATATGTATATGTATATGTATATGTATATGTATATGTATATGTATATGTATATGTATATGTATATGTATATGTATATGTATATGTATATGTATATGTATATGTATATGTATATGTATATGTATATGTATATGTATATGTATATGTATATGTATATGTATATGTATATGTATATGTATATGTATATGTATATGTATATGTATATGTATATGTATATGTATATGTATATGTATATGTATATGTATATGTATATGTATATGTATATGTATATGTATATGTATATGTATATGTATATGTATATGTATATGTATATGTATATGTATATGTATATGTATATGTATATGTATATGTATATGTATATGTATATGTATATGTATATGTATATGTATATGTATATGTATATGTATATGTATATGTATATGTATATGTATATGTATATGTATATGTATATGTATATGTATATGTATATGTATATGTATATGTATATGTATATGTATATGTATATGTATATGTATATGTATATGTATATGTATATGTATATGTATATGTATATGTATATGTATATGTATATGTATATGTATATGTATATGTATATGTATATGTATATGTATATGTATATGTATATGTATATGTATATGTATATGTATATGTATATGTATATGTATATGTATATGTATATGTATATGTATATGTATATGTATATGTATATGTATATGTATATGTATATGTATATGTATATGTATATGTATATGTATATGTATATGTATATGTATATGTATATGTATATGTATATGTATATGTATATGTATATGTATATGTATATGTATATGTATATGTATATGTATATGTATATGTATATGTATATGTATATGTATATGTATATGTATATGTATATGTATATGTATATGTATATGTATATGTATATGTATATGTATATGTATATGTATATGTATATGTATATGTATATGTATATGTATATGTATATGTATATGTATATGTATATGTATATGTATATGTATATGTATATGTATATGTATATGTATATGTATATGTATATGTATATGTATATGTATATGTATATGTATATGTATATGTATATGTATATGTATATGTATATGTATATGTATATGTATATGTATATGTATATGTATATGTATATGTATATGTATATGTATATGTATATGTATATGTATATGTATATGTATATGTATATGTATATGTATATGTATATGTATATGTATATGTATATGTATATGTATATGTATATGTATATGTATATGTATATGTATATGTATATGTATATGTATATGTATATGTATATGTATATGTATATGTATATGTATATGTATATGTATATGTATATGTATATGTATATGTATATGTATATGTATATGTATATGTATATGTATATGTATATGTATATGTATATGTATATGTATATGTATATGTATATGTATATGTATATGTATATGTATATGTATATGTATATGTATATGTATATGTATATGTATATGTATATGTATATGTATATGTATATGTATATGTATATGTATATGTATATGTATATGTATATGTATATGTATATGTATATGTATATGTATATGTATATGTATATGTATATGTATATGTATATGTATATGTATATGTATATGTATATGTATATGTATATGTATATGTATATGTATATGTATATGTATATGTATATGTATATGTATATGTATATGTATATGTATATGTATATGTATATGTATATGTATATGTATATGTATATGTATATGTATATGTATATGTATATGTATATGTATATGTATATGTATATGTATATGTATATGTATATGTATATGTATATGTATATGTATATGTATATGTATATGTATATGTATATGTATATGTATATGTATATGTATATGTATATGTATATGTATATGTATATGTATATGTATATGTATATGTATATGTATATGTATATGTATATGTATATGTATATGTATATGTATATGTATATGTATATGTATATGTATATGTATATGTATATGTATATGTATATGTATATGTATATGTATATGTATATGTATATGTATATGTATATGTATATGTATATGTATATGTATATGTATATGTATATGTATATGTATATGTATATGTATATGTATATGTATATGTATATGTATATGTATATGTATATGTATATGTATATGTATATGTATATGTATATGTATATGTATATGTATATGTATATGTATATGTATATGTATATGTATATGTATATGTATATGTATATGTATATGTATATGTATATGTATATGTATATGTATATGTATATGTATATGTATATGTATATGTATATGTATATGTATATGTATATGTATATGTATATGTATATGTAT
>OY813002.1:41843247-41900747 GCA_963681545.1 Germaria angustata
TTGTATTCGAGATGTTCTCTAACATAACTATTTAATATTTTATTGTTTATTGTTGGCTTAGCTAGGTATATGCCTGTATTTCATTGGCGCTCACCATATCATCAATACCCTTTTAGCCAAATCATGATTGAAAGGCTTTCAGGCTCGTATACTTATGCTACAGACTACAAATACTATATGAGAATTCAAACAGACCTCCATCATATTTTTCTATTGGTAATCAACAAAAACAGAAAAGTATAACAGCTTTAGGCCCGTTTTCACAACTTAACGATAGTCTAAAGGTAGGTTTTTATCGTCGAGATAACGTGTTTTCACTTTCGCAAGTTCCCTTTAGCCTAAAAGTGTTAAAGAGAGAAACGTCCTGCCTTTAACTTTTATCGTAAGGTTTAGATTTTAAGTTGCCATATTATACACATATGGTAACTTCAAGGTTTGAAATTTAAATAAAACTGAAAAACATCAACAAAAGTAAGTACCAGTTCGTATTTTTGGTTGGTGTCTTTACTTATTTACTTTATTATTGCCACATTTGCAAAAATATTAAGTTCTTATTATATGGAAGTCGTGAAAACGAAAATTAGTTGAAGCTAACTTTATTCCTTACTATACCTAAAGGTACCTTTAACTAACATGAACTTTATAGGTAAGTTGTGAAAACGGGCCTTAGAAAGCTTTTGTACAAACACAACACAACAAACAATTATAATTGGCTGGCGTTTTTTTGTTTTTCTTTTTACGCCTTTATACAATTAATCGCCCTTTGGGTAATAATGAAAGTATTTATAAGGCAAAATGAAAAACAAAATTTTATAATAACAATATTTATCAAATTTGTTATTCGAGATATTCTCCAAAATAAATATTTTATATTTTATTGTTTGTTGTTGGCTTAGCTAGGTATATGCCTGCATTTCATTGGCGCTAACCAAATCATCAGTACCCTTTTAGCCAAATCATGATTGAAAAGCTTTCTAAAGCTATACCTACATATGTGTTTTTGTTGATTAGAAATAGAAAAATATGATTGTTCTGTTTGAATTTTCATATAGTATTTGTAGTCTGTGGCATAAGTATACGAGCTTGCTAATACCTAAAATCTGTTTTTTGTTGATCTTCACCACGGTTTTATTCTCCGAAGAGTAGAAAATGAACTCTCACTTGTGGCATTTGCTTCCTAAATTTGGGCATATATCCGAATCAAGTCAATGCAGCAATTCTGCGTCTAGTTTTGCGGTAAGCAGGTTCTTATCTATTTTTTCAATCTTAATAATTTTACCAACCAATTTAGTTGTCAAAGTACTTGTTAATGGAGATGACACCTTTATTGATAGTAAATTGGATATATTAAAATTCCGAACGATTTTAGAGTAACGTGTTTTTAAGTCTTCTAAAATAAATTCAATTAATAGAATATAGCCCAAAATGCGGTAGTACTTTCCGAGGTTTTTAATAGGATGTTGGCTTTTTTCCATTGTATCGCAAATAGCTATTGCTGTTTGAAAAATTCTACTAACATAAACATTTCTTCATTACTTTTGTGTTCAAGGCACATCATTAGATTTTGTGTAAGATTTTACTCTTGTTTTCAGTATAATTCTTAACGATTGCATAATGGTAATTATATCACTTAAAATGTGAAGTCAGTTTATAAGTTTAAAGCTACTGAGAGAATCTTGTAATGACAGAGCTTTACAAGACGTATATCTATCTCTCCGCTGAGATATCTTTCAAAGTCAAGACAAAATCGTGGCGATCAATCCATGTTGTATCTCATAATAATGAAACTGTAATTCCTAAATACTTGGACAGCAAGGTGATATTTGAAAAAAAAAAAATAATTGTTTATTTTACAATAGAAATAACTTTCAACTATCAGTACTTAAAAGCTCTTATTGGTGGAATGATTAAGTTCTTGGATATTTCAAGGGATTGCTTTTGCATTCGTCGCGCATTCAAGTATTTGTTAACAACTCCATTTTCCGCCAGCATTGGAGGACATCCATCTATTCTAATTCCCACGCAAGTTTTTAAAGTTAAGCTGAACATTGTTAAAACCTTCGTAACAATTGTAGATAGCATGTGTGAATGAAATGATACGTTAATCAAACGTAATCAAAAAATGCCTTCGGAGTTCATATTTTCAGTTGATGGCAATGGAAAATCATCGTGATGTCTTTGCTGAGTATATGCCAACAACAAACAATAAAATGTTAAATAGTTATTTTGGAGAATATCTCGAATAACAAATTTGATAAATATTGTTATTTTAGTTTTGTTTTTCATTTTATTAATACATTCATTATCACCTAAAGGGCGAATAATTGATGAAGATGTAAATATATAGATCTCCTAGTTATAGAGAAGCTAAATTCTGTGATATTTTTGGAGAAATAGTGGAAGCAATATATAATAATTGATTATGTAATAACACACAACATCGGTGAGCAATAGTGAAACTGATAAGATTTTATTATTATTTTTATTGTTATTTTTTCTCTATCGAAAGTTGCAAACGGTCGTCTTTACTTACTACATATTTTAAAGTGGTTTGACATGAGTATCTTTTCGGGTAACCTGATTGGTATTTTGAAAGAATATTATAATTAAAATTGTTTTAAAAAGGTACAAAAATACATACATAGATATTATTGAAAAATATTGTTATTATTTATATATTTTCCAAAAATTTTCACATGTCTTCAAATTATTTACTGGACAGAACACTTCTCATTTCTTACTTTTATGCACTTCATCATGCCGCCAATTTCTTTTTTTATGATTATTATTATTTTGACAGTTCACAACAGTCTGTTTCATAATATTAAATTATCTTTAATATTTTGTGTCACTCTCTTTCAAATTTCTTGCAGTCGAAAATTTTACGTGGTACCACAAAGAAAAAAATTCGAGAACCAATACGACTCTTCTCGAATCTCGTTTTCGAGAACCGTAATAAGGCTGAATATTTGTTGTTTTTTATTTCTTTTAAATTCATAATTATCAATATATTTTAAGCTTGTATTTAAAATTCCAGATTTTTTTTTTAATTTTTCATTAATATCACTTCCATTATGTTTAAATATTACACCAATAGTTTTTAATTTGAGTTCTATAGGGTTAAGTATTTTAACTTCATTTCCATCATTAAGTTTGTCTTCAATAGCATTTCTTATTTTTTCCTATTTGCTTGCGTTTTCACTTTTTAATAAAGAGAAATAACAGTCAGGCTATTTATACCTACTACTTACTGTGTTACTTCTTAGTGAAAGGGATTTTGGAGAGAGGTAACGAAATTAGAAGAGAGAGAGAGAGATCTTAAATTCTTGTTGTTTACAACTCTACTATTCCGAGTTTTTTTAATTGATTTTTGTTTTAGTTGTTATTTTTATAACAAAGTTGCAGCGAACCTAGTGTTAATTAGACGCATTAAGTTTCTTGAGCTATATGTGTAGCTATTTTATTAATTCTTTTACTTCGCCAACGAGTCTTCTAACATTACCGACGAAAAAGGGCGCAGTGATGTAGTACGTTTGCGTAGAAGAGTACCAATCGCTGCCGGAACTGTTCAATGATCATTGCTGTCTTCATCACTTAGAGTCCAAAGAAGATTAACGCAACTTAATTCAGAAAAACTTGTTGATGAATTGTCCTGAACAGGGATTATATTTTTCTTCAATTGCTGGTAATAACTTTTTGTAGTTGATTTTCCCGGGGAATCGCACAACGCATCACTGTGGCGCCTTTTCCCAAAAACCGTGGCAAAAATACAAAATTTGATGACAAAATTTTGTAGAATGAATGAACACATCGTATAAAGACCATTTTACTGATCATACCCAGATACCCTACTTTTTCGGCAGTTGCCGTTTTTCAGACACCCTATATTTAGGTAGTTTTTACAAATAAAATAGAGAATATCTAAAAATGGACAAAAAATGGTCACGCCCATATTTTTTTGGCATATTTACTACACAGTACTTTAAATAATTTAGCTAAATTGGGCCACAAAAAATGACAGGTTTTCTTGAAATTGGAAGAAAGATGTTACAATCGTATAGCCAGCGTTGCCACAGCCAAGATATTTTTGCAACCACAATTAAAAAAAAATTGTCAAATAAGGAAAAAAGCTACCAAAATTTTAATATTTTTTATATTTTATGTTATCTTACAGCACAAAAATGTAAATTTAAGTGGAACTGAATGACATATTTTTGTTAATGTATGCATATATGCCTACTTAAAAATATGTAGTAGCCTTATTTCATTGAAATATATATAATCGTATAGAAAGATCAAATCTTAGTTTTCTTTTTTTACAAAAATAAGAGAAATATAACTTGTACTTTGTTATAAAATGTATTTTATTACTAAAAGATAAAAAATTATTTTATATATGTAACAAAAATGCGTTCCAAATATGAAAAGAAATAATTCTCTCTATACAATTGTTTTCACTGCATCACTTGTTACTAATATTTATTGCTTCTCGTTAATACGAAATTTTCGCAGTGACTTTGTCCTACATTTTTCTTTAATTCTCTTTTAAATTGATAGCCTTTCTACACCATTCGTCAATAAAGTCTTGAAAAGTCACCATAAAAAGTCATAGTATGAATCCCATATAAATGATAAAGAATATTTTGCTGTGTCAATCAGGTAGGCATAATTATTACAATTTGTTTATTTATTTAAATTTAAGAACACATTATGAAAATAGGCAGCTAGTTTTAAAACTTGGTTTTTGTACTAAGTAAAATAAAAACTGCAGTTGTATATAATCCAGTTAATTGTGGCCTAGCTTTATGCTTCGCAAATCAGGTAGTTTGAACCTTTTTATTTTTGGGTATAAATTAATCTGCAATTGTGTAATGGAATCAGTTAAGGTTTTACTTTGCAAAAGTAGTGATCAGTACCAGAACTCATAATGTCATTTCAAAATTCGGAATTGTTCGAGTTATTTAGAAAATCACATAATGAAAATGCATTTAATTTAACTATTGTGGAAAAATTGCACGGTTTACCAATATACCACGAAAAGGATATTAAAAACAAAATTCACTTCGTTTTCTTGGATATTCGCAGAAAATGGCTTGCCTCAAACCGTGCGACAAAAACCTTCATGGAAAAGTACTCAGACTGGCTAAATGGAGTAACAACTTTTGAAAACATCGAAGAACCGCATACATCTTTGGACAGCAGAAAAGGATGACCTGTTAAAACTATAAACGAGTGTTCGAAGTACACAAGAAAACGTAAGCTTCTAAATGCTACAAAAGATATATCTACATCGAATCTGTCAGAAGCATAGAAGGAGCCTTAGCGTTATTTATGGACTTGGGATTATCAAAGGAGAAATATAATATTTTACGAAGCTCTTTAAAGAATCATAATGCGAATGTTCTTCCTGGATATAAAAAGGTTACCTCTGTCAAAAAAGGAGCAGTACCATGTAATGTATAAGTTACTGAAGTATCAGCAGAAGTTGAACTGCAAGATATTAATGGATCATACATCTAAACGCTTAGTTCAAAGATTTCCTGAAAAAGAAAGAGCAGTATTTCCAGATAGGCTTACATTGATAAACAAGTGGGGATGTGATGGGTCATCTGGTCATTTAAAGCACAAAAAGTTGTGTTTTATATGTTTGAGAAATTTTTGAAAATATCATTACTTAAAAATATATGATTTTTGCGACAAGAAAAATCAAAGGTGTCATCGTGTCCAATGCCTATCAAAAATTATGATGTTTTCAACAAAAAACCAATGTGCATAGTGCCTCCACAAAGCTATGGTCAATAATGATACTCATTTTTATTAAAATATCTTTCTTACCTTGAAGGTTATGATGTTTGTAATACGAAAAAAGTCAAAAGGCCCCAACTGTGCGCATGACAGAGACAATTCGTTCTTTAGCCGAACGCCTCGCATATGGAACGAGCTCCCTACAGATGTCTTTACTGCCATACCCAGCGTAGAGAAGTGCAAATCGAATGTCCACAACCATTACTCCCCCTATCCTCTCTCCTATAACCTATATGCCTAGAAAAGTGCATTGCATAAAGAAGGCTCATCCCCTGATTGCCGGTTCTAATATATATATATATATATATATATATATATATATATATATATATATATATATATATATATATATATATATATATATATATATATATATATATATGTATATATATATATATATATATATATATATATATATATATATATATATATATATATATATATATATATATATATATATATATATGTATATATATATATATGTATATATATATATATATATATATGTATATATATATATATATATATATATATATGTATGTATGTATGTATGTATATATATATATATATATGTATATATATATATATGTATATATATATATATATATATATATATATATATATATATATATATATATATATATATATATATATGTATATATATATATATGTATATATATATATATATATATATATATGTATATATATATATATATATATATATATATATATATATATATATATATATATATATATATATATACGGGTATGTTCTAGAATCCGAATTCACTCGAAAGTGGATTACTTTAGCATTTTTGGTGTTCTGCAATTCACATCCCCATGTTTTTATTCGTTTTCAATTAGAGTAGGTAGGCGTGGGTGAAAGTAAAACGAATCGTACTTTATTCTTATAAATGCTAACATTATTAAGAAAAATACAATTTGGTTTTTAGTTTGAAGTGTTTTTTATTGAACTTCGTCAAAAAAATTAATTTTTCACAGAAATATTAATGCAAACAAAATTTTTTTAAACTTTGCCAAAAATTTCAATTTGGTTCTGGCAGATCTCACTAGTGTAAAAAAACATGAAAAAAATACAACAATTTTGTTTATGTTCGAAAACACAAAGTTGCCCTACATAATAAAGTTTGATATGTCAATCTTTTTTGAACTAAATCTTAATGCATTTAGATCTTATTGAAAAAGAAAATGAATTTTTTGAAGGAAATTAAAACTAATTTCATATATATAAATCTATTTAAACAATAATTATAATAATACGATTGCATTTATTTGTAAAATCGCAATGTAATAATCAGGCAATACTTTGTTTTAACAACATATGGTGCCAAGACAACGTAGTCGATATGCCTATAGCCGACAAACAGCCGCGTTGATAAATAACGCAACTAGAAGAAGAAAAGAGAATAAAATTAATAATTTCTTTTAAAAAATTGTAAAATCAAAGCCAGCTTGTAAGGTCTTTGTATTTGTTGATGTGAATTTTAACTAACAAGAGCATGTTTCATGTTCAAAAGTTGTACGATGTAACGGTATATCAAATCAAGCAGATCAAACATAAGCAAATAATTTTATTTTCGTTCGTTGTCTTTTCTGAGAGTATTGAATAATTTTTTTGCAAAATGCATTGAAAAAAAATGTTTGTTGTGGCTTTAGCTCTTCATATGCCGACATTTCATTAGTTGCTAAAACCAAATCGTCAGTGAAATGTAAGCAGTTTGATAACATTCAACCTCGTATGTTTATGCCACATAAAACAAATACAATATGAGAATTTCAATATTGCATATGAATTACAACAAATATATAATCATAGTAGGCTTAGAATGTTTTTATACAAACAACACAACAAACAATTATACTCAAGGTGAGTCTATTTTATTTTTCTCTCAACACCTATACAATTAAGTGCCCGTTGGTCGTTCATGATTGTATTCAGTTAGGCAAAAATGAAAAATAAAATCTTTATTGTAAATACTTAATATTGAAATTTATTATTCGGGAGAATATCCCGACTAATCATTAGAAACAATTAGTTTTTTTTTTGCAAAATGCATTGAAAAAATGTTTGTTGTGGCTTTAGCTCTTCATATGCCGACATTTCATTGGTTGCTAAAACCAAATCGTCAGTGAAGTTTTGCAGAACGGTGTTTTACTGCTGATGTTATATCTCGCAAATGTTTCCCTATTGTCCATTTACTGTAAGAAAGGGAAGAAAAACGAAAGTAAATAAATTGGACAAGTCTCATTTATATCCAACCCTCATTATGTATGTAAACATAAGAGCCATTTTCGAAAAAAAGCAAAGACGAAAAAATGTAGTAAGACTTCTTTTTTATCCTCAGATTTATCCACTTTACACTTAAGTGTACAACACAATATTTTCCTTTAAAATATTCATTGATAATTCTCCATGCGCAGTCCCGTATGGATTTAGCGTGGTATGCTTAATTTTAAATTCTATCGATTTATTCTTATAAAGGCAGAATAATAATATATATCAGCCATTTAAGCTTCTCTATTTACTAGTTAAAAAAACGCCGTAGTTGTTAACACTGAGAAGCAAACATAAATATTCAAAACAGCTGTGCGATTGGAAATAAAATTAATTTTTTTTGATGAACAATATGGAGGTAATATATGTATACATATATATATATATATATATATATATATATATATATATATATATATATATATATATATATATATATATATATATATATATGTAGTAAGTCTTCTTTTTTATCCTCAGATTTATCCACTTTACATTTAAGTTTACAACACAATATTTTCCTTTATGGTATGGATGTATAATGAGCGTGGTATGGACAAATTACACTTTTATAACTACAACTTCTATTGTTTGTCTTTTACCATCCTCTAAAAATTTACTATTATGGTCGTTTTCTAGTTAGGGTTTGGCGGTATCGGGCCAACTACATATACTTAAGTGCATATTTATTACATACCTATTTGTTGTTATTATATGTATATGTTGTTGTTATTTTGAATATACACACATACATATCGTTATTTTAATATAGAAAGTCTGAGATCCATAGTTAGGTTGTTTGCAAACTTTGATAAATTAAAGGATTTCGTTGTGATATTTGCTAAAACCTTGAAAAAAGGCTAGCAGTATTTATGTAAACTTAAACTTGAATAAAATTAATAAATTACTTCCGTAGTTTTTGTATTTATAATTTTTAAGAAATGAATTAATATTGTCATTCATTTCACATTAGTTTTTGTTAATGAATTACTTCTTAAGTTTCTTCTTTTATCTGTAACCAATGAATTATTACTATTAATTAATAAATTGGCTTTACATTGACTTTTGTTTTTATATTGAATGTTATCCTTCCTATCTCCGACGCTGAACGAATTTACCTAACCATTGCCTTCTTTTCTTCCAATTATTGGTTTCCTCTTCCTCCGAAACCAGATGGGAAGCTGATCCACAACTTAATAAAAATATTGCTTCCCAGTCTTCCATATCAATTTTATTTATGATAAAACAAATTTATATTTTTTGATTGTTTGATGAAACAAATTACTATAGAAAATATTTGTTTCAATGTGACCGCAAGGAAAACATGTTTGCCGCAGTTGGTATTTCAAGCTGTTTGCTTGTTGTTTGGCAAAACAAATTTCATGAAATATTTGATCCTAATGTGACCATCAAATAAACTTTTAAAAAATTTCAGGCAAATATGGGCAAACATGTTTCAAGCAAATATTTGACATATGTGACCGTAGCTTAAATAAATTAAAATTTTTTAATGCATCTACTTTTTATGAATATACGTATGTATATGAATGTAATTTTTTGTTATAACCCAATATTGTATTGCACCAGTATTGTAACACTTTTTACATTGTCATATTTCTTTTCTTATTAATAATATGTAGTTGATAAAAATGAATTGCTGAATAAACATATAATTAGAGACCGCGTGCATTTTTAATCTTCATCAAAAAGGAGATAGAAAAGTGGCGACGAGGAAAAGAAAATAAAATTCGAATAAAATCAAAGTTAATGTGACAATCAAAATAGACCAGAAGATGGATGCGTCGCAGTTCGCACAAATATTGGAAGCCTTCAATAAAACTTAACTTAACCTTATCGAACAACTTAAAAGTAATTCTAACCAACAAACGCAGCAACAACAAAATGAAAATGTTCAGCCATTACAAGTTCTGTTGCCGCCATTTGAAAATTTCGACGATAGAAAAGAAAGCTTCAAGCTGTATCACCAGCGTTTCGAAAATTATTTAACCATGAAGGGTATCATTGCTAACAAAACACTTTGCCATCAAATGCTCATAAACTCTATCGGATCTACACACTTCAAGTTGTTGGTTTCTTTAATAGCGCCCAAATCCATAAATGAGGTCGAATACGATGTATTAGTAACGAAATTGCAGTCACATTTATGCCCAAAAACAAACATTCTAGTAAGTCAACACAGATTTCTGTCAACATATCATATGAGGAGCAAACAATCTCTGAATATGTTGCGATATTGCGCACGGATATAAATGAGTGTGAATTCGTGTCTGCATGCGCTAGTAAAGCTGACATTTCGAACATTTTTTTAAGAGCACAATTTATACGGGGAATAAAGGATAATACTATTCGCGAACAATTACTGCAGTCGGATAACGCCGAATTTAACCAGATAGTACAAAAGGCTTTGTCATTAGAAGCATCTAATATAGACAGCCGTGAGATAAATGCAAAGCAGCCCACCAGCAGCGATGTTAATTTTATACAAACCAAGATGACAGATCGTCGTAAGAACAGGTCAAGATATCGATCTCCAAGATCACAACATCGATCACAATCACGAATAAATTATAGTAAGCTAGGGATTGATAGCTTATGTATACGGTGTAGAAAAGGCAACCACAAAACAAAAGATTGTCGGACAAACCCAAATAATTTGAAATGTAATTCGTGTGGAAAAAAAGACCATGTAAAACAAGTATGTATTGAATCGTTAATTAAATTGTCTAAAAATAAATCAGATTATGAAGATGATGATTCTGTTCACAAAATCTACGGAATTAACAAAATTTTAGATATATTTTCAAGCAAAAACAGTATATATGACGTTGGAAAGTACTATGCCGAAGTGGAAATAAATGGTCTTCGTCAAAAATTTTAAATAGACACTGGCGTTGGTTTTACACTCATACCAAAGAATCAATATGGAAAATTAAATATTAATCAACCACTTCAACCTTTAAAAATTGCTTTTAGATCATACACAAAAAATATTATAATTCCAGACGGTAAAGTCAATGTCAAAGTAAAATACAACAACGTAACCTCAAACGAAGAGATGTACATGGTACCCAGTGAATATGATGCTCTTATGGGAAGATTATGGATACGCCATTTAAAAGTTGACCTTCGACAAGTAGATGGGCGTCAGGTCAAACAATTCCCAATTAGGGAAGTACGTTCGATCACAGATATTATAAATGATTTCCCAGATGTTTTTACTGAGCAGACTGGTTGTGTTCCCAACTATGAAGTCACTCTACAATTGTGTCATGGCTCAAAACCAATATTTCTTAAAGAACGAGAAGTTCCCTATGCCCTTAAAAGAGAGTTGAAGACGAATTAGATAAATTAGAATCCGCAGGTATAATTTCAAAATGTGAAAGGAGCGATTGGGTTTCGCCTCTTGTTATTATTCCGAAACCGAACGGAGACATTCGCCTCTGTGTAGATTATAAACCTGGTGTAAATCCACAATTAGTTTCGGCAAACTACCCAATACGTCGCCTTGATGAAATTTTTAATAGTCTCAAGGGCTCAAAATATTTTTGTCGCCTTGACCTATATAAGGCTTACCATCATCTACGCGTAACCCAAGAATCCAGTGAAATACAGACTATGTCAACTCACAAGGGAACATACAGAGTCAACCGCCTTTCTTTTGGTATAAAGACTGCACCATCAGAATTCAATCGTATAATCGAACAAATTTTGTCGGGTCTGAGTAAAACCATGTCATATTTCGATGATATTATTGTGCATGGTACCACTGAAGCTGAATATAGACAAAATTTGATAGAGTGCCTCAAGCGTCTGCAGCAATATGACCTACATTTAAATAGAAGCAAATGTTCATTTTTTCAATCTCAAGTAGAGTATTTGGGCCATATTATACAGTTCAACAAAATTTTAAAATCGCCGAAGAAAATTCGAGCAATTGAAAATATGCCCCGTCCATCTAATGTAGACGATGTCAGAAGATTTTTAGGTATGATTACCTACTACTCTAGGTTTATACCGAACATGAGACATACCCATTAAGGCAACTACTTCAGAAAAATTCAAAATTTTATTGGTCTGCAACATGCGAAGCGGCATTCATAAATCTTAAAAGTATAATTTCTAGCGATCAAGTGCTTGTACCTTTTGATCCAGAGTTACCCATAATTTTAGCATGCGATGCTAGTCCTACATGCATAGCAGGTGTCCTATCGCACATCGTCAATGGGATCGAGCGCCCCATTGCGTACGCTTCAAGATCACTCACAACTGCAGAAATGAACTACAGCCACATGGATCGTGAAGCACTTGCAATTATATTTTCCATAAACTATTATTTTACATACATTTATGGAAGAAGATTCAAACTGCTTACGGACAATCGACCACTAACCCGCATTTTTCATCAACATAATAAGTTACCTGCCATCACATCAGCTCGATTGCTACGGTATGCCGAATTTCTTTCAAGCTTCGACTATGAAATCGTTTTCAAAAAAGGCTCCGATCACATTAATGTTGATTGTTTTTCTCGTGCTACAATACCACGTGAATCACCTTCTACCGAAAAGCTTATCAACGAAGAGGTAAATGAACTATGTTTTGAATCAATTTTCGAAATTTCAAGCGAATACGTTACTGCAGATTTATTAGCAACTGAAACTTCAAAAGATCTCGAGCTTTCTGCAATATTATCGAATTTTTTAAGCGGAGATGATAGCGAAGGGAAGTACACACTAAACAACGGAATTATTTTCAAGGGCCAACGAGTTATTATTCCAAAAAGTCTCCAGTCGGGAATTCTTCAAGAATTGCACAATACCCACCCAGGCATAACTAGAATGAAGCAGCTCGCTGGGCGATACTGTTTCTGGATTGGCATTGACAAAGATATTGAAAATATGGTACGGTCGTGTCAATCTTGTGTTGAAGTTCAAAATAAGCCATCGAAAGCCCCTCTGCACCATTGGCAAGAACCAGAAAAATTGGGAACGATTTCACATTGATTACGCAGGTCCATTTCAAGACCATAATTTTTTAATTGTCGTCGATGCAAAATCAAAATGGATTGAAGTAGGAGTTTTGCATGAAGCACCATCTACACAAAGTACAATAGATCTCCTTGAAAATATTTTCGCAACACATGGTTTTCCTTCAATAACGGTGTCCGACAATGCCTCAATTTTTACTAGCGAACGGTTCCGTTTCTACTGCAAACAAAATGGTATTTTTCAAAAATTTATAGCGCCGGGTCACCCTAGTACAAATGGACGAAATGTGCAAACATTAAAACGGAAACTAAAAGCCATGTCCTCTGAATTTGGTTCGATGCAGCAAAAAGTAAATAAGATACTTCAAAGATATCGAGCAACACCCCTCAACTGCGGAAAAAGTCCAGCCGAACTTTACTTAAACAGGTGTATACGAATAAGACTAGATGCTCTAAAACCGTCGCAGGAGCTAAATGCCACGCCGCCAATTCCTGGTGTTCGTAATCTAAGTGTGGGAGAAAGAGTTCAAGCTTAAGTTATGGTGTAACCATAAAAACAACAAAACGTTATGGAAAACTGGAACAATTCTAAAAAAGTTTGGTCGGCTTCACTACTTAGCAAAGTTAGATGATGGCTACACGCTAAAACGTCATATAGACCAACTGAAAAGATCCAAAGTGCATCGGTGCATTTTGCACCGAACGATGAAGACAATACTAATTCAAATAGTTTTTAGACTCAACATAATCACGATGCTTGCCAGTATTTCTACCATTTTACAAAGCAACAAACTGGAAACGAGCATACTAGAAGTGAGACGTCATCATCAAATTCTCAACTTGGCTATGGGTCGCAGGGTCTGCAACAGCCGGAAATAACACAAGGTCAAATTATTCGTAGGCCACAACGACAACGTAAATTACCAACTTATCTTCAAGATTATATCACTGAATAATAGCTTTAGTAAAATTTGAGTACGTTATTAGAAAAAAGCAAATGTATATATGTATACTTATGTACAAATTAATTAATTAAATAGTTAGATACTAGCTAACAAGATCTCATTTAAGTTTGGGAGACTGTTATAACCCAATATTGTATTGCAGCAGTATGGTAACACTTTTTACATTGTCATATTTCTTTTCTTATTAATAATATGTAGTTGATAAAAATGAATTGCTGAATAAACATATAATTACAAACCGCGTGCATTTTTAATCTTCATCAAAAAGGAGAAAATTTTTATTATGTTTTTTATTAATTTATTGTTTTATTTCTTTATAATAATTGTAAACATTTGTTGAAGTAAACGAAATAAATAAAAATGTATTCATACTTGTTTTTTATCAAAAATACAAAATTTTTTGCTTTGTTTTGAATATTTTCCCCAATAAATTAAATTTCAGTGCATTTATATACAAAATGGTGATTCGAATTGCGTCATTTCGATTTGCGTCGCGTTTCTCCGGTCCCCATTAACGACGCAAGTCGGGGCTCGAGTGTCTTAATTTTGTTTTTATTCGCGTAGAAATTTAATTGAAAAATTTGAATATCTTTGTTTTCATACTCTATAAATTGTTTTACTTTTGTAATTTGTTGATTTTTTTGCAACTGTTTTGCCAACCGCCGTCGATTTTTGCGTGGCTGTAGCCGTTGACATTTACATTTTTTTCGAACATAAACTTCGAATGTGGAAAAACATGCTGAATTCAGAACACCAAGTTGTAAATTATGGGGATTCAAAAAATTTTTCGTTTTCAATCCGAGTCGAAACCTGGAACATACCCGATATATATATATATATATATATATATATATATATATATATATATATATATATATATATATATATATATATATATATATATATACTAGCTGACCCGGGCAAACGTTGTTTTGCCTTCAAATTTTATTTTCACTGCAAGTCTGGTTTCGTTGCAAAGTCATGGTGGATTGATATTTCGAAGAAGAATGAAAAGTGCACTAAATCGACATAGCAGTTATTGTGCAAATACCGGTATCGGGCTAATTAACGCCACTACACGCTGATTAAGGACCCAACGCCTTCAGCGAAACACAGCATAGGCTTTTCGCGCTAATCTCTATCGGGCAAAACACAAAATACTAAATATTGGGCCACCTGTCGTACGAACTTCAAACTACACAGAAACACTCCTCATGGCCCATAGAGCATGTATATAAAGTTTGGTCAAAATCGGTCCAGTAGTTCTTGAGTTTAGCGATCACGAACATACACGTAATTTTTATATATGTAGTATAAGTATATATATATATATATATATATATATATATATATATATATATATATATATATATATATATATATATATGTATATCGGGTATGTTCCATATATATATATATATATATATATATATATATATATATATATATATATATATATATATATATATATAGATATAGATATATATATATATATATATATATATATATATATATATATATATATATATATATATATATATATACTAGCTGACCCGGCAAACGTTGCTTTGCTTTCAAATTATATTTTTATTGGAAAGGTTTCAGGTCTATTATAATAAGAAAGGCAGTTTGAGAACGAGAACGAGAACGCTCAATATTTACGATACCATATAATATCAAAACACAGCTCACAAAAAAATTAAATGCATTGAATGAATGAATACACAAAAATTTATTCAAGTCGATCCAGTCGTGTAGTTGCAGTGTAGTTGAATAACCTAAATACCGACTGCAGCGCCATCTGCCGGGCTGGTTTGTGAATGTAAACCATCCAAGGTGGCACCCAAACGCATGCAAAAAAAATTTATTCAGTGACATACACACCTACAGTAGAATTATATACATAAAGAAGATTTGTATGGGAGGTACCACGCGTTTTTATCAAATCCCGCCCATATTTGCAGCAGCACTTAAAAAATGCTCACCAAACCGACATACCAAATTTTGTACAAATACCGTTATCAGGAGCAGAAATAATAGATTTTTAATTTGTGGTTTGTATGGGAGGTATCACGCCCCTTTGTACAATCCCGCCCATATTTACAGCAGCGCTTAAAAAATGCACACCAAACCGACGTAACAAATTTTGTTTAAATACCATTATCAAGAGCAGAAATAATAGATTTTTAATTTGTGGTTTGTATGGGAGGTACCACGCCCCACACTGGGGATTTTTGTATGGAGGTGAGGAAAAAAATATATTTTTCAAAAAATGTAGTGATTTCATCACAAATTTAGTTTTATTTATATAGTAATACACAAAAGTAATCAAAATGAAGAAAGTTAGAAAAATGTATATCGATACCTACAATGTAAAAAGCCCTAACTAACAAAAATATTTAAATGTAGTGATTTCATCACAAATTTAGTTTTATTTATATAGTAATACACAAAAGTAATCAAAATGAATAAAGTTAGAGAAATGTATATCGATACCTACAATGTAAAAAGCCCTAACTAACAAAAATATTTAAATGTAGTGATTTCATCACAAATTTAGTTTTATTTACATATATAGTAATACACAAAAGTAATCAAAGTGAAGAAAGTTAGAGAAATGTATATCGTTACCTACAATGTAAAAAGCCCTAACTAACAAAAATATTTAAATGTAGTGATTTCATCACAAATTTAGTTTTATTTACATATATAGTAATACACAAAAGTAATAAAAATGAAGAAAGTTAGAGAAATGTATATCGTTACCTACAATGTAAAAAACCCTAACTAACAAAAATATTTAAATGATTTTTTTTTAACTTTTAATTTATTATTTATTTTAAATCTATCTTTAATTTATTATTCTAAAAGAGTCTTAACTGCGTCGCTTATAGTACTATGCTTTTTCTGGCTAAATGAAGAAGTCAAATGTGAGATCACGGGATCTGATGTTACCCTCATTCGGTGCATAATATCTTAGTTCGTGGCAATTCGACTGCATTTTTTGGAGTGTCTAAGGCGATATTTTTATAGTCTTTGTTACGACTTTCCTTAGCCTCTTCGAAGAGTAAGCCTACAGGAAAAATACACTTTTCAATTATATCTTTTCCATGAATCAGAATTTTGTGAAGTGTAGGTGGCATATTGTACCACTCGTACAGTGCAGTGTTTTGCCGCCTCCAAACAAAAATCAAATTTTTTTGGATTTACTACCTCGGTGATTGTTATAGCTTCGAAAATTATTGAAAACCTCTTGATTATGTTTTCATCTAGACCCGTGATTTCGGAAATCAAAGCAGGATTAGCAAAGAATCTTCGTGACGTATTTCCTTAATTTATCGTACCAGAGCCTTGCTTAACAGTATCAACCTGTATTCCAATTTTCTCTTTAAGTTCACGCTTTATCAAACATTTTCGGACTTCTTTTATCGGACAAGTATTTGAGTCGAATCTCCCACATTTAAATTCAATATTATAAGCTACATACAAAAGACACTCCATCAGCTTAATACGCGCATGAAGTGGTGACATACCAAATTGCAGTGCTTGTTTATTTACGGGCATAGCTTCAACTTCTTCGATTTTATTCATTTTGGATGTTGTGGCTCCACAAATAAAACAAGGAGATGCTGCTGGTGTTTCTGTTACTGATTGTGCTGTCTTGCCGTCAATCATTGTAAAATATAATTCATGTTTTACTTTAAAATTACGATTATTTACTGTTAACTCAAATTCTTTTAGTTGAGATATCTCCTCATCGACTCTTCTCTTTTCTTCTCGTATAACTTGAGGTGTCTCTTTAACGTATGCAAACTGTAGTGTTCCACAATACTGTATGGAAGAAGGTTTATCGTTGTTCCATACTAATTTATTTATATATATCATCACTTAATGATAATTTTAGTGGTACTACTGATGTCATATATAAATGAGAGTCAGAAATTTGATCATCTGAAAACCTCTGTTGATATTCGCTTTGACTAAATGTCCCATCACATCCCCATTTATAGTACATTGTTAGATTTCCGCTTTCAATTTTATTTATTTCCTTTACTGACTTGGTCTCTAGGACTCTCTTAGCAGTATGATCCCACAGATTTTTCTAATTCATTTTCTAACCAATGCATTAGATACTCGTATTTTTCTTTTGTAAGTTCAAGCTTTGTAAACATCCTCAAAGTTTTTAATGTACAAATTTTATGGTTGGTTTTTGAAATACTAGAAGCAAAATCAATTACTTCTTGAGGAAACGTAGCACGTACTTCATCCCTTTTGTATCGTTTGGCGCGATCACAGCACTCCTCAAACGATTTACGTTGCCAACCAAGTGCAGAACTGGTAGAACATTCAGCCTCAGTAAACTTAATTGTAAATGTACGTTCAAGCCAATTTGCATTCTTTTTTTCAAATCGCGACTTCGCGCGATTAGAATCCTGCCATCTTTGTTTGAAGTTATAGTAAAAGCCTTTATATATTGTATCCGAAATTTCACATGCTCTAGTTTCGTTTAAGCCAACGTGCGATTGTTGCAAAAACTGTTTTAATTTTGTTCTGTCTTTGTCAAACTCCAGAAGCTTCGAGCATAAAACCGCATGTGAAATAGAAAAACTTTCCATTGTCGTAAAACTCCTGGGTCTTAGTTTCAGTTACAATTAAAAAACCGGAAAAAAATCTCTTGTACTTTTCGCGTTCGTCCACTCTTGTTAAATGACAAATATCGATCAAAGGTCACATATAAGTACTAAAAATTTTTCAATATTTTACTGGCAGGTACTTATGAATGGGCGCAAATTTTGGAAACATTCCAAAACATAAGCAATTTCTGTAAAAAAAATTATGCAGGTAACCAACGAAAAAACCCAAATAATTCAAAAAGTGCACTTTCCTTTTTTCCTTTTAATTGTCGGCTCACATTTATTAACGCTTATTACTTTGCTACCACAGTCATAAAAATCAAATAACCTTTTATTACTTTTTTTTTAATTCTCAGAATCATAAAAAAAAGTCATCAATGTTTTTTCCAAAGAATTTTGTGCATATCTCGAGCAAATTTTTGAAATTCATATCTTTACTTAATTGTGAATAAAAGCGAAACCCTTTCATCGATTTTCATGATTTATGTCTCATTTTGTTCATAGGTTATGCGACTTTACGTGAAAGTAATAGGACTTGACACTTTTTTTTACCGTTTTGGATATTTTATGAATTAAAAATAAAAAATTTCAATTTTTTTGTGCAAAAAATATATTTTTTCTTCATACATTTATTTATAACTGCGAAACTGTTGCTATGTAGCAAAACGTTGTATGAACAGATTAAAGGAATTGTAATTCTTAATTTTTTAAAATCCAGCAAAATCCGACTAGTGGTTCTTGAGTTACATACATATGTTAAACAAAACAGCCTTATCAGAATTGAGTCGCGAATCAATCAGCTGAAAAATTTTGTACTTTGTAATGCAACAAATTAAGAGGTGGCACCTGGTTGCACTTGAAATTGATTAAAACTCCAACTGTGGAAAAGTATGGATAAAATTGCAGGTCCAAATGTTTGGAGAAAAAAGGTATTTCTGTTATATGTTCCTAAAAATAAACAAACAAAAAAAGTCTCTGCAGAGTTTATTTTTTCAATTTTAGTATACTGAAATATCCTACTTTAAATAAAAAATAAAAAGAAAAACATTAGCTCACATAATAAAATAATATTCGTTTTGAAATTCTTAGGTTTAAATTAAGTTGATTCGGTAAAACATACAAGTACTGAGTTTGAGACGGCTATAAGAAAAACTAGCAGTCAGATCGGAGTAATTCTTTTTGATTTGATTGTACCATTTAGTCTAAAATTTCAAAATATCACTGCATATTGCATTAAGAGTATTTTGACAATTTGAGTTCTTTCCGCGAAATCCCCAGTGTGCGACGTCATCGTGCCATTTCTTTTAAAAGTTTGTAATAATATGATTAGCACAAGCACATATCCAAATATTCTTAAAATATACAGGATTGTTCCTATACTTAAAGTAATAAATGATTCTTGTCCGGATATGTTTATGCCTTTTGCAGTTTTATCAATAATAGATAATATATTTGAAAGAATTTTACACAATCACATTTCAGCATACATGCAAAGCAACAATTTATTCTTAATGTTATTATTTCTTATGTAAAGGTCTAGACGAAGGCAGTAATGGCGCTGCAGGTATATTTTATTATCTTTCAAAAGCTTTCGATCTTGTGGATCATGAAATTTTTTGTAAGAAAATTAAGATATTATGGATTTTGTGAGATTTAGCTTTGTTTAAAAGCTATCTTATGAATCGCTATCCATATGTTCAAATTGCCTCTAGTAGAAGCTTTCTAAAACCCGTTGACCACGGAGTACCGCAGGGCAGTGTACTGGGACCATTACTTTTTAGTATTTATTTGAACGACATTAAAAATCTCAACTTACAAGTAAAACTTTTCATATATACGGACGATATAAGTGTATTTTATCCCTTTAAATACGAAGCTGTAGTTAATACTTATATTGAACGAGATGCAGCTCTTATTTTAGAATTTGCAAGAATAAACAAATTAATTTTGAATGCCAATAAAACACAGTTAATAAGATTTAAATCTCATTGTCAGGACAATATTAACTTTAGTATTTTTGTTGACAGTAAGGAAATCGATGAAGTTAATTTAGTAAAATACCTGGGTGCTCACTTACAATCTATGTAATTTGTCTTGGGAAAGGCATTTGAAAGTCAAAACCGCTCAAGGTATTGGTTTTTTATATAAGTTTAAGAACAAATTTAATAAAAATACAAAAGTTACACGAACTATTTAACTAATCTGTATGCATGGAAAAAGACTAGTATGCTTAGATCGCTTCAGCGGTGTTTGAATAAGGCGTTAAGGGTGGTTGGAACCCGACAATATTAGCCTATAGAAATATATTTCCTTCAGTTCTGCCAATCTTTAGGATTTACAAAATGCAACTACTATTCTATATTTTCAAGAGTTTAAACAATAACGGCTATCATACGTTACGATTTCAAAGGAATCAAATTTCACATAAAATAACATAAGAAATAACCATAGTTTGTCAGTGGTAAGGTGTATGTTGGAAACAACCAAACAGAGTATTGAGTTTATGGGTTGTCGAGAGTTTAACAACTGACCACAATACTTAAAAATCATAAACAGAATTTCACTATTTAAATAATCCATTAGAAAGTATTTATTATATTATTTTATTATGTAATTATATTTTCTTATATAACAATATTTGTATCATATTGATATAACCTAATTTTAATGTAAATATGATGTATATATTTTTTATTATTAATTTTTTATACTTATTTAAGTTTTTTTAATTTTCATTATATTGAATGAAATGTGAATAATATTTTAGCAACTCGTCTCAATGATGCCAATAAGGAGCTGAGGCAACACAAATGTATTGAATTTATTTTGTAAATAATAATAGTAATAATAATATATAGGACAATTGACGAAAACCACTAAAATAATTTGCAGTAATTTGACTAGATCTTACAAATCTCATTAGTTTACATTTATTCAAATTCAGCTCCATTAAGTTTATGTTGCACCACTCATAAAGTGAATCCATGTCCATTTGAAGAAGTTTATGGTGCAAAAATTTATTATAGCTTAAAAAAACTTTTACGTCGTCGGTAGGCAAGTCATTAACAAATAGAGAAAATAGTAGCGGCCGAAGATGGCTTCCCTGGGGTACACCTGAAGGTATGGTTATGCATTTACAAAATGTGTTTTTGAAACGAACTGTTTGTGATCTATTTGTTAAGTACGAATATATCCATTTAATGCTTGGCCCAGTAAATCCCATTATTCGAAGTTACATGATAAGAAGTAAATGATTAACTTTGTCAAATGTTTTTCTAAAATCTGCATAGATAACATCTGTTTGTCTCCTTTGTAAAAAGCCATGATTTATTGTTATCGTAAGGTGAAGAAGATTTGTGGTTGTAGAACACCTTTTTTGAAAGCCATGTTGACACGGGGATATGAAACTTGCAACTGGGTAGCATATAGATTCAGTGATAAGCTTTTCAAACAATTAAGGTATAACACTTAACTTTGCGATTCCACGGTAATTTTCAATTTCAGATTTGTTGCCAGATTTAAACAACGGAACAATGAAAGAGTTTTTCCAAATATCGGGGAAATGTCCATACTTAATTGATAAATTAAATATCAGAGTCAGTGGAATAGCTAAGGCTTCAGCTTCCATTATTAAAAAAGAATCAGTTTTATTGTATACATTAGCAACAGATCTTATAGCCTCGGTATGTTGAATATATAAAGAGTGCGTGGACGATGGAGGAATATAGGAGCAGGTTATAATATTTGTATGCTTCATTTTAAGTACAACAGATATAAATTCAATATGAAGCCACCATAAGTCCCACGATCTTGACAGTATATATTATATCCTATGTAATAAATTACAAAGGATTTCGGTATTAAGATAAGTATCGTTAAGCCTAGTTTCATTAAGTACAATAACCTGGTAGTGAAAGTGAAAACTTTCTATGTACAAATTGGGCATAGAACATTTTGGTAGAGTAATGATAATGTGTTCGATGTAATGGTATTTAGTTTTTTGAGATATTCCGTACAGGAAGAACACCAATATTGTTAGATCTAGGTCTTTCTTTGTAATTATATTCTCTAACTAGAGTATTTATAGGCCAGAAGTTAGGATCCAAAAGCTGATTGAGTATGTCTGCAGGAACTGTAATTTTAAAAGATGCGATAGATCTTGGTTGAGAGCATTGAAATTTATGTACCATAATGTCAGCATTATCGCTAACGTTAGATCTTATGTAGTTGTCTACATCTTCTTCCAATCGAGAAACAAATATATTTTTCCTGGGTAAAATTGCTCGCAAGCAGATGTGTTAGTAATCGTTGCATTGGTAGCAATGTGGTTATTCAATTGAATTGTCGGTGTTGTAAACGTTTTCCACTTATTTCTTGTGGGGATACCATGCTCATAGACGGTGAAGGCAATGGGAGACATTATTGACTTCGCAGCATAAGTAGTTATTGGATTCAATGAACCAAATTATACAAGTTTAAAATTTTTTAAATAATTCTATAAATTTTGACAGTTTCATTTGTAGTGCCAAATAGTTGCTATTAATATCTTCAAATTCTTCTATATAAAAAATTTATAGAAGTCTATATTTACATATCTCTTTACAACGAGGACAACTCCACTGCAGTGATTTTGTATGATCCGCAAGGGCATCCGCGTCTCATGCTTTATATATATCTATATATATAAAATTGGATGTGTGTATGTATGTATGTATGTATGTATGTATGTATGTATGTATGTATGTATGTATGTATGTATGTATGTATGTAACGTAATGGCTCCAAAACGGCTGGGCCGATTTTGACGAAATTTTCAGGAAACCTTCAGAATACTCGGGCGGGTGACACTGTGGAGTCCGATTTTTTATTTTCGGTCTGTGGGCGGAGGGGCGTGGCAAAATGCAATTTTCATATTGCACCACCAATGACATATACATATATTTATTTTTTGTGCTTTTTTTTATTTTATTTTACTTTTTTTGGAAAGCCGTTGTCATGTTCTTCTAAACGAGATATCAAACTCTTAAATCGGTTATGTAGTTCCGAAGATATTTTGAGCTGACGGTGTCAGCTATATATGTACATAAAAATTACGTGTATGTTCGTGATCGCTAAACTCAAAAACTACTGGACCGATTTTGACCAAATTTGATATGCATGCTCTATGGGCTGTGAGGACTGTTTCTGTGTAGTTTGAAGTTCGTCCAACAGATGGCGCAATACTTAGTTTTGTGTGTATGTTTCTGCACCGTAACTCAAGAACTACTGCACCGATTTTGACCAAACTTCATAGACATGTTCTATGGGACGTGAGGAGTGTTTCTGTGTAGTTTGAAGTTCGTCCGACAGATGGCGCAATACTTAGTTTTGTGTGTGTGTTTTTGCACCGTAACTCAAGAACTACTGCACCGATTTTGACCAAACTTCATAGACATGTTCTATGGGACGTGAGGAGTGTTTCTGTGTAGTTTGAAATTCGTCCAACAGATGGCGCAATACTTAGTTTTGTGTGTGTGTTTTTGCACCGTAACTCAAGAACTACTACACCGATTTTGACCAAACTTTATTTACATGTTCTATGGGACGTGAGGAATGTTTCTGTGTAGTTTGAAGTTCGTCCGACAGATGGCCCAATATTTTGTTTTTTGTGTTTTGCCCAATAGAGATTAGCGCGATAAGCCTATGCTGCGTTTTGCTGAAGGCGTTGGGTCCTTAACCAGCGTGTAGTGGGGTTAATTAGCCCGATACCTTTATTTGAACAATAATTGCTATGTCGATTTAGTGCAAATTTGAAGGCAAAACAAGGTTTGCCCGGGTCAGCTAGTATATATATATATATATATATATATATATATATATATATATATATATATATATATATATATATATATATATTAGGTTGTTTATTGATTTTTTGAACAAACCAAAACAAAAGATTTTATATTTATTTGTGTGTTGGTTATGAGTGGTAACTGGAAAATAATAAATTATAATAATATCATCAACTGAGTACAAAGCTAAAAACGAGTATAACTCAGAAACGGTAAAAGCAAATTCAAAAATTTTTGTTTCTAAATTATTTAAAATGAGTTTATCTTTCAAACAGCATCATTCGTTTTTTTTCCAATTTTATAAAGAACTAGCTGACCCGGGCAAACCTTGTTTTGCCTTCAAATTTGCACTAAATCGACATAGCAATTATTGTTCAAATAAAGGTATCGGGCTAATTAACCCCACTACACGCTGGTTAAGGACCCAACGCCTTCAGCAAAACGCAGCATAGGCTTATCGCGCTAATCTCTATTGGGCAAAACACAAAAAACAAAATATTGGGCCATCTGTCGGACGAACTTCAAACTACACAGAAACACTCCTCACGTCCCATAGAACATCTGTATAACGTTTTGCCAAAATCGGTGCGGTAGTTCTTGAGTTAGTGCAAAAACACACACACAAAACTAAGTATTGCGCCATCTGTCGGACGAACTTCAAACTACACAGAAACACTCCTCACATCCCATAGAACATGTATATAAAGTTTGGTCAAAATCGGTGCAGTAGTTCTTGAGTTACGGTGCAAAAACACACACACAAAACTAAGTATTGTGCCATCTGTTGGACGAACTTCAAACTACACAGAAACACTCCTCACGTCCCATAGAACATCTGTATAAAGTTTGGCCAAAATCGGTGCGGTAGTTCTTGAGTTAGTGCAAAAACACACACACAAAACTAAGTATTGCGCCATCTGTCGGACGAACTTCAAACTACACAGAAACACTCCTCACGGCCCATAGAGCATGCATATAAAATTTGGTCAAAATCGGTCCAGTAGTTTTTGAGTTTAGCGATCACGAACATACACGTAATTTTTATGTACATATATAGCTGACACCGTCAGCTCAAAATATCTTCGGAACTACATAACCGATTTAAGAGTTTGATATCTCGTTTAGAAGAACGAAAACGGCTTTCCAAAAAAAAGTGAAATAAAATAAAAAAAAGCACAAAAAATAAATAAATGTATATGTCATTTGTGGTGCAATATGAAAATTGGATTTTGCCACGCCCCTCCGCCCACAGACCGAAAATAAAAATTCGGACTTCACAGTGTCACCCGCCCGAGTATTCTGAAGGTTCCCTGAAAATTTCGTCAAAATCGGCCCAGCCGTTTTGGAGCCATTACGTTACATACATACATACATACATACATACATACATACATACATACATACATACATACATACACACATCCAATTTTATATATATAGATTTAAAAGTTATAAAGCATTATTTACAAAAATTTTGGAAAAATTCTGAAAAATTGTAATGTAGGGTAATGTAGGGTAAACAAATGCCTTGAGAAAAAATATAATTTTTGCACATAGAAATAAACCCTGTGTTCTCAAAAGTAAAAAATCGTGGTTTTTGACAAAGTTCTGAAGAAATCTGAAAAAGCGGCCGTCAAACCCGATTTTTGGGAAAAATTCGACTTGAGTGACTTTTAAACCTTTTCCGAAAAATCTGAAAAAAAATCTAAAAAATACTTCACTCCATAGGCTTTCAAATTATGCTTGATCCCCAAAAAAAATTTTGTTTTGGGACAACCTAATATATATATATATATATATATATATATATATATATATATATATATATATATATATATATATATATATATATATACATATATATATCTATATACTTATATATAGAATATTAATAATATTAATATTTGTAATGTAATAGTATCCCAGTACAAGTTAAGCGACTTTAACTTGAAAGTTGTTAACCAAGTGCTAGATCTTGGCATTGTTTTGGATTGTCAACTTAACTTTAATGCACATCTTGATTATATTATACCTAGAGCTTATTCTGCTTGTGCATTTATAAGAAGAAACAGTCGGAACTTTTCGGATCCCATGACATTAAAAATTTTATACACTGCTTTTGTTCGCTCGAAGTTAGGTTCTTTAATTGCAATGAAATTAAACGCACAAAACTTCAATTCACAGTACTTAACAGCTACTACTTTATTGAATTAAATACCACTTTACTTTACTCAAAAACCTTTAGACACTCTTTATATTTAAGACACTTTACACTGTAACGGTTAAATCCAAACTTCTACTGTCATACGCACATACATACATACACGCTGCAATCAGACGTACAAATGCCGACGGACAACAACAACAAAAATCATGAGCTTATTGGTTGTTTCAATCACTTAGCAGCCGTGCGTATTTAACATGTGTGTTTGTGTGTATTCACACCACCGTCGCTTAACAACAAATATGTATGTATGCATGTATTTATAGCTGTTATGTGTTCATTTACAATGAATAATAAAAGCAAATAAGAATAACAACAATTCAGTATATTTTAGAATAATTGCAATGGGACTGTTCACAACGAAATTCGTAACACTGCTGCCCGCTTAAGCATGTTCGTCCGGAACAGGCACAGCACCACTGCTTCCGTATTTTGCGAGTCGCTCTAAGTGCATTACCTTTATTTTAGATCGGGGGCTATTCTGTATCATATACACAACATCGTTCAATCTCTTTATTACCTTGTATGATCTATCCTTGTATGAGTTGTCCCTCGCAGAATCCATCAGCATTTGCAGCTCCATCGTACCTGGCTTTCATTTTCTTCCTCTTTTTCGGAATCAGCTTTTTTGCTCTTTTCGTCGTCTTTTTTCCAGCCTTTCCTTGTTTCTTGCCCCCACCGTTCGCTGTACTGCCTCCATTGGGTTCAGATTCTTTGACGGCATCCTCATAATCTTCCTTGGCTTTTGCGGCTTTAGCTCCATTCTGTGGATCTGCCTCTTATGCTCTTCACCATACCTACGCTGCAGGGCCGCCATAACGTAATCATAGTTGTGTCTTGCTGTAACGAGCACAGTTTCGAGGACTTGTGCAGCAGCGCCTTTTAATGCCAAGATTAACTCAGTGCATTTCTCCTCCGCGACCCATGCATTTCTGTTGGCTACAGTTTCAAATCTATTCGCAGCTTCCGGAATAACTCGCATTGGCCCCTCCTGCTGTTGAAGATTACGTACCCTTGTTTCCAGGTTGTGTAGCTTCTGATCGACACCATTCTCCAGCATATCAAACTTCTCATGAACATCTTTTTCTGGCACATCGATTTTTTTATTGACGCTATGAACTTCTCTTTCCATATCAGTCAATTTATCTTCAACGATGTTAACCCTCACATTCACGGCCTCATAGATGTCCACCAGCTTTTGATTTGTTGCTTCCAGCATCTCTTTTGTAGCACCAGAACTTTCTTCCATTTTCTCTAACATCATTTCATTATTGGCTTAGAGCTTTCTTCCATTTTCTGGAACATCATTTCAATATTGGCCTTAGAGCTTTCTTCCATTTTTGGAACATCATTTCAATATTATGGACTTTAAGGCAAATGTCTGCATTTGAAATTGGGTGTACTAACGTTGTCGCATTAGCTAGTGTAGTTTTGCATAAATTAAAATCATTCTCGCATTGTATAATTCTTTTATCGTTTTTGACAACACGTTTAGTAAGTTCATTTAGTTTTGTTTGAATTTTAGCTCCGTTTTGTAAAAATTTTCTATAGAAAGGGGAGGGTGGTCCACAAGGACAATTTAAGATAACTTATTCATTTTTGTTTTCATATAATCCTAGTACTGTGCTTTTTTTTGATGTATCAGCCCCAGCAAAGTTAACTGATTATTCCGTTTCGGACTATGTGCCTGTTTCTGACGGCTCCGCAGTGATTTGGCAAAGTTTTGAGTACTTAGCGCATACTACAAATCTTACAATATATGCGGAGATAATTAAGAACACAGAAAACTAAAGAGCCGTGTCCCCCAGTCGCATATGAAAAAGATACTAGATGCGGACATCGGCCACATAATCATATTGCTAACCACAATAAATGTCTACCACAGGTACGCAAGAAGTGTAAATATTTTAGGTACAGCCCTTAAGATAGTCGCCGAGACAGCGGACCGTGATGAGTTTAAAAACTTAGAATTTAAATAACGAGGGCTAATTAACAGGTAAAGTAGGCAGGTTCTTATAAACACAAAGGTACAATAGAAAATATGTATATAACCTAACAGATACTGTTAATCTTATTGTTAACAAAGCAAAAGATGAAGTAACTGATACAGAGCATTTATATGAGAATCTGTTTGCAAAAAATTGAATTTTTATTTCAGAACTAGAAAGCCTACTGCTTTCGATTACTCTCACAAGTTTTGGTATTGTTAACCCACAAATTCTGGACTTTAATGATTTGAATATTTTGATTTATGAGTACTCCATAAATATAACTATAACAGATCTAATGGAAGTTGCTTACTTAAAAAGTCTTATTAGATAATACGTTTTTCAAAACCAGATTTAGTTTGTAAAAAAGTAACCTTGTACTCGGTTCAACACAATATCACAATTCTTCATTTTGATGAGGCAAACAGTGTGGCGGACTGTGGAAATCAGACTCTGGCAATCGGGAATTGCCGTGCTACTTTAACAACACCATTTTGTAAAATGATCAAGAACTTCACTATAAAATACCTCACAGTTATCGACGAGGGAGTTATCATCATCAATGACCACACTGTCACATTATAAACATATGATCTTGTAGAGAAAAGTTAATGGATCCCTATATAGAAACCAAAGAAATATTGAAAAAATTACCAGGGTCCTCAACATCAGGAAATATTGAACTTACAGATCTTCACAGACTGAACGCATAAAACTTTCGTCATATACAACACATAAAAGAAAAATGAATAGATTGACCTTTGCTGTCAACCACTTTATTTTCGCCATTCCAACTATTGGTTTTGTCTGCTTTAATATTCATCAGACGATAAAGGAAACGCGTCAGCAACGCCTCATTCAAACTGCTATTGAAGATCTGAAGAAGTACGGGAACGCCCTTCATTTAAGTGAGTTAGGAATTAACACAACTCTAAATTCCTAAGAGGGTGTTTAAATTAAAATACTTAAAGCCAACAGCCTGATTGTGTTAGATCAGCAATATTTCTCACATTGTGGAAGTGAAATAAACACCGTATGCAAATTCAGCAGTATTTGGATATTGGACTGCTTAATATAATTTTGTAAGTTAGTTGTGACGTCAGTCTTCTTTGAGAATTAAAAAGAAACACATGTTTCAAAACGTTCTTTTATTACTTATGTATATATATTAGAAAATTTTTCATATACAAAAAACGGAAAATATTTTGTGAAAATTATATGTAATATATGAAATTTGACAAGGAAGTGTAATTGAATCAAGAGAAGTGTTCCGCTCATTACTAGCTTTTTGAGATATGAATTGCAAAGAGTGTAGTGACAAAAACATTAAGAACAAAGACGTGGCTAAACGCTCTCGTCGCATGCCTATTATTCAACCCCTTCGCTACATAGTGCCCGAAAATCACGAGGCTATCCGAGGTAGAATGATCGTCGCTAAAACCAAACTGACAATACCACAATCCGCCATCCTCTTACAAATCGCGGACAGGATGAACCGATCAATTTGCCAACCCAGATAGTAAGAAGAATGTAACCATCAGTCATCTACTGGCTGGCATTCGGATTGGGTATGATCAGTTCTTCCTTCCATGGGCTATTCCGTCACAACAAGTAGACATTTTATTTACTCTTGCCCTCAAGACAAGGCTGACATCACCAAGTATTATTAACCGGATATTATTTGCTCGAATACTATCAACTTCATACTATCAACAGTGCTTTCTGCCATGTCCTACTCTCCGAAGGTCAATTATGGCCCATCATTTGCCAAGCCTCTGACGTTACGGTACACACCACTAATAAAGGAAGCAGAGCAAGAAACAATGCCTAACTCGTGAACGTTGCGAAAACGCTTAGCCAGAAACTCTGCCCTATAATAGTCCACCAATAGTATCGACCCTCCAGTTCTGATCAGGTCCGCAATCGGTCATCTACCGCTGCTTCCAGATGTCCTCTTCATCTGACGAACCCTATGCCCTTCATAGGCGAACCCTATGCCTATGTGAAACTACCAGCGGTATGAAATTCAAAAGACAAAGAGTATAGTAACAAAAATGTAAAAAATATGTAATATTTATTTTTATTGGAAAAATTTTCGTTTAGTTATACATAACACAAAACGATTTGCCTACGAAAAGTTTAATTGGAGCAATAAAAAACAATACGTACTTTTTTGTTGTTTTTTTCTTTTTCTAAATTTGTTAACAAATAGAAAATTTTTGTCGATAGGAAATTTTCTGTAGTTACACATTTGCTGACGGGAAATTGAACTTTAAAATCACACAAAAATTAAAAGTGATGGGCAATATTGACCATTGAATAAATTGAATTGGTAAAAAGAAAGTGTGTGGCTATGGTATTGAACAATGGATGAGGAATTTTTTATCGCTATTGTTCCTAGCACTAAGGAGTTGACGCTTCCACACATTTCCGCAAAATGCATATGTGAAATGATAACATGAGAATAAGCATAAGCAAGACAAGAACCGTCAACAAACGCACCGCTAACTAGTTCTCCGAAGTTTTAATGCAATACTACATAACTGTCTTCTAAGAAACTACTCACTAATCCCTTCATCTAGGTAATGAATTTTTTCAATACATATGTATATCAATAAAATTTGCATTATAATGAAGCCCTTCATTGTATCAATGAAAAATGTCTCATTGTTTATGAAAAAGTTTTATGAATGAAATAAATAATAAAGAAATTGGTTTCAGAAATTCGTGTTTTCGTTTTCGTAACTTATTTTCTCAAGTGAAATGTTTTTCATTGGAGGAATAATGCATACTGGAATAAATGTTTTTATAAATTTTTTAAATCCACGATATGATAGGGATTCACAATATACGCCGCAGTGGGCGTGAACCAGCACTTTCTGTTTAATAGGTTAGCACTCAATTCACTTTTTACGGCAGTAATCTACATAAGCGTAAACAAAAGTGGCCATGTTTAAAAAAACAGTTGTTAGCTTATTAATGTCAGAAACAAACCAATACGTATGTATATACAGAACTTAATAAAAATAGTTATAAACAAACATGTAGATGGGATTGTGAAGTGTATAATATTGTATAATGAGAAGAACTTGGAGACTTGCAGACTTAAGCTCTAAACACATAGACGACAGCAGACTTCACGACTTCACGGCTTCAAATGCAGCCAACTTCAAATGCTGCTCTGAAGTCAGCTTCATAAATATTTTGAAGACAGTAACAGCATAATAGTTAGCTGATGTGTATTTTAGCTATACAAATTTCAGGGATGCCGGATATATATTTTATAATGAATAAAATTAAAGTTATTGATAATAAAATGTGATAATATCACGAAAAACTAAAAAAACACATAAATTTATTTCTTTATTGTATTTTTGTAATGTTCTTTTATGTTTAATATTAAAAAAAATTTTTTGTTTTTATTTATCCAATTTATATATATAGTGGCAACACTATATTTGTTTAGTGCTGCCCGTCAAAATAGAAAATAGCCTAAATTGGCAGCAGCAGCAAATGCTGTTGTGCAGTCGTGCTGCTGTGCTGCCGTCAAAATAATCGTTTTCATTTAAATACATGCATTTTATTTTTGACATATTGCTGCTTGCTGTCTGCTGTAGTGTATGTGTTTAGAGCTGTATACCTAACAATGCAAAAACAAAGATTATAAATATGTATGTATGTATATATGTATAAGTAAGTAGATGTTGCGCTACTATACTTTTTTACTATCAGTGCTAAATTTATCGATGGAAGTACTGCTACTTCCATCTCTTATTATTATTGTAAAATTACAAAGAGAGCTTCTTGTTCTCTGAGAATAATTACTGAGTTATCTCAGCAATTCATTCTTACATACATATGTATATGTATGTGTGGGTACGTTTGTGCATCTGCAATATATATTCTACATACATATATATATACATTTACAAATTAAAAAATAAAAGAAGTCTTGTTTTCATACACATTATGTGCAAATAAGCTTAAGAAAAGCCATAGTTACCGATTTTTTTAATTGTAGGATAAGAATAAGTCTTTTACCAAAGACTATAATAAATGTATAAACTTTTGAAAATACAGAAAAAGAACTGCTTTTTAATAAAAGCAAAAGCATTTACATTAAAAAAATTAAAGATTGGAAGATTGGTTGCTTGCATTGGAGCAAACTACTCAATCGAGCTCAATAAGCTTGGGCATTGTCAAACATGGATGAAAGCTACATAAATGACCTTTGTCAATTTGTTATATGTATTCGCTGTGTAAATCGTAAGTACGACTTTTTTTGAAACTATGCTTTCCTTGGAAACATTTCACACAAAGGTAACTGGCAAACTTTTATTCGATGTAGTTAGCGAATTTTTGCTCACACAAGTAAGTAGATGGAAAGAACGATAAACATTTCATAGCATTTTTCTTTAGTTCGGGATATACCAATCCATCCAAATTTTTCCAGAGCTCTGTGTCATTCGTTTTCTCTACCGCATTTAACTCACTTCGAAGTATAATTAGCTCGCTTTGTATTTCAAAGTTGTAGTTGGTAACGTCACAAGTGAAAGGACTTTCGAAAATTTCAAGCATCTGACACTAACAATTTTTTTTGTATCTGTAACAGAAAAAAGCTTATCTCTAACTACATCGAATAAAAGTTTGCCAGTTACGTTTCCGTAAAATGTTTCCAAGGAAAACATAGTTTCAAAAACTTCGTAATTGCGATTTACACAGCGAATACATATGACAAGTTGACAAAGGTCATTTATGTCTGTGCTTTCATCCAGACAAAAGGACATGAATTCGCAATTCACTAATTTTTCCCTAATAATACATTCTACCGAATTTCCTATTTGGGAAATACGACGTACCACCGTCTGAGGAGACAAGGGAAGAGATTGTATTAATGTAGTTTTGTAATTAAGTCTTTGTAAAACTTTATCAAACATATTTTTTATAAATATACCATCAGCAAATGGCCTTCCATGTTTGACAATGTTTAAGCTTATTAAGCTCGATATCTCCACGAGGAGTTTTTTATTTTCAAAATTTGGTTCATTTTGCTCCACTGCAAGCAACCATTCTTTAATTTTTTTTTTGTAAATGGCTTTGTTTTTATTAAAAACCATTTCCTTTTCTGTACTTTTTAAAACATTCATTTCGCTATGAAACGCCTCATAATGTCTTTTAATAACATATTCAGTGTCGTTCTTAAATGTTTTATAACATAAAATACATTTCACGTTACCAAATGCACTTGTTATAGCGAAATATTTTTCGCATGCCATTGTGTATACAAAATGTTTGCTGGTTACCTAAAAAAAATGAAAACACAACAACAACAAAAACAGCAACAAAAAATGTAAGCATTTGCCGCATGTGTACTCGTCGCTTGTTCATTGACGACTAAATTTATGTCAATTTTATGAGCATAAGAATACGTGTGAAGTGCTCTCTGCACAATTGTGCTATGAAATGGCTGGCTCTGAATTATAATGACATTATTTTAGAAAATTCAATTGTGTGCTTACAATATGTGTATGTACATATATATGTAAGTATGAAACAAAGTTGTAATAAAACAAAAGCTTATGTTTGATAACTATTAATTAATTTTATTTATATACATATGTATATTTAATGGTTTAGAATTTTAAATTTGCCACTGGTTGATGATTTATACCTGTATGTTTCCCATGAAGAATGCTTTCATAATAATATAAGGACTAGTAAATTTAGCATCTCCGTCCTATGTTCACAACATACATACGTAACTTCCCTCAAACCAAAAGGAATAAATTCAATCTTTGGTGCATTTTACGCATTGTTCAACAATATTAATATAATTTCTTTGTTATTTAAAAATATTTTTTTTCGAAAACTTTTAAATGAATTTTGCCAACTTAAAAAAAAGTCGGACGTAGCGCACAAACTTCCAAAGTCTGATTCTGTTTCTTAATTTTTTGCATGAAGAAATATTTCTGAAGGATATGACAAAATCTGCGCTGGTTTAACGCGACATTTAACGCGAGATATTCGCGAGCTTGTAACCAACAAAATAACGACTTCATGTTAATTCTATTGGCACGTTGTTGGAGGTAAAACAATCGCCATCTTTGTTGAAATATTCTTTATTTTCGTCGTATATATCTGCGAATATCTTCTCAATCAATAGTTTACCTATTGATCGTCGTTTGCACAATTTGATAAGGTGTTAAACTGGGTTATTTTGAAAGATAATCGCTTAGCCATATTGCGATATTAAAATCGTGAACAGTGCGGTTTTTGCAGTGTCCATCTGGCAAAAATAAAAGTCCGTTGAAGTCGGACTTATCAATTGCAATTTTTATTCGAAAATAGCTCATTAGTTAGGAAGCTAGAATGATATACATACATATATTTAAAAAAGTTCTCAAATATTAGCCTTTTCTACAGACATTAACATATGTAAATATAATATGCTCAGTAAGAAAATTCCTATTAAAAAATATCAAATTACAATTTCCCGTAAAAAGCGATTAAGTGAGGCTTGCAGGTCTAGTTGAGTAGATAGTTTACCAATTTCAAAAATTTCAATATATGTATGTACTCTCAAAATCAGTAGTCATCCATAAAAAATATTCGTGGAAATATTTTCCAAAGAAAATATTAGTATTTTTATTTTTTCTATTTTTTTTTTTTTCAAAATGTTCGTATTTTGTTTTTTATGTTCTCACAATAAGCTCTAAATTGTTAAAATTTTATTTTGAAATTTTTTTAAAAAATGTAACATTATTAATTGCTAAAGAGGCCATAACTATATTTTATTAATAAGGCCGTTAGTATTTGTAGAAAAATTATTTAATTATTTATTTTATTAAAATTATTTATTTATTTAGTAAGGCAATTTGAGTTCGGTATGAATCGATATGGTTGCAATTATACAACAATAAAATACTTATTCTTACCCTACATTTAAAAATTCGGTAACTGTGGCTTTTCTTCAGCTAATTTGCACATATGTATGAAAAGAAGACTTCTTTTATTTTTTATTTCTAGATGTTTATACAAACATACATATGTATGAATGTATGTAGAATCTATATTGCAGATGCACACACGTACTCACTCATGCGTATACATATGTATGTATGTAAGAATGAATTCCTGAGATAACTCAGCAATTGTTCTCAGAGAACAAGAAATTCTCTGAGGATAAGCTCTCTGTGTAATTTTATTATCACAAAAGGATTTTCGGAAAATCCCATCTAAAATTTAGCATCGCACAGAGGAGTATTTGACCCAAAAAGCTGGCCAAAAAGGCAAAAGTTAATTTGATGAAATCCTAAGAAGTAATTACGCAGATAGACAGAAAACAAAATTCTACATCAAATCGTGCATTCTAAAGATTGTAAGTTAAGATTTGTAGTTTTGGGACACTGTTAAAGTCAGGAAAATGAAAAAAATTGCATGCGTTTTTATTGAATTTTTTTGACTTCAAGATATTTATATGATATTTTTTTGTGGCTAAACGAATAGAGGTATTACATTGATTTTTTTTTACCTGAAAGATTCCATCAGCAGCTATTTTTAGCATTTAAAAAGAAAAAATTATCTCAAATATTTATTTTAAAAATATTAATTATAAAAAAAATTATACATACATATATGTATATAAATTCTTACCAAAAAAAAAAGGAAATGTTTTTTGAAAGTGAGCTTAGCTGTTCTACAAATAATGTTATATACCACAATAAAATATGAGATCTCTAATTTAAGAAAAAAGAAAAAAGTTTGCGCATGTTTGCGCCATTATTTTTGGTGATTTTTTGAAAATTGTATCTTTTTTCTATTTTTGCTCATAAGGCACTTTTTCTTATACTTTATTGTCGTCATAAACTTTTGTGTTTTTCGAATTATTGATGTGAAATATTATTTAAATCACTTTTAACAACTACCAATGTGATGGATTACCTGCCCTTAAAAAAGGAATTTCTCAAAATTCGGTTCTTAGTTCATAAATTCAAATTTACTAACTGTCTTATCAGGAATAATTATAAGCCAACCACACGCATACACACCTATTAAACTGTTTTTGTATACATGCGGTCTATATAAGACTTGATCGTCTCCAGCACACTTTAGCTTTGTACTACATACCTAATTTAAAAGCGTAAAAATCAAAATTACATTTAAAAACGGTATAGGTATATAAAAAATGCACCCAAGTGTCAGGTTGTTAACTAAGTAAGGGGAAATGCACTTTGAAAAACACATATATGGCTTATTGCGCAGAATTCTTATTATAAGAGTTTTGCAACTTTGGGAGATAACATGGAAATGATGTTCTAAATAGGTTATTTTTGAGCAGTGGCCCTTTTTTAAGATGCAATACACAAAAAAAAAACACGAAAGATAAAAAGCCTTTTTCATCAGATACTATTAAACTACTTCTTCCTGATACGGATGATGCCGCCCATAATGAGATACGTATGACATGATCATAATTTGAACTTTTTAATTAGTTTAATTTTTTCATGTGATGAGTATTTAATAATATAAAATAAATATTAAAAGTGAATATGTTTTTGTTTATTTGGTTGTTTATCCCTTATAGGAAGCCAAGCTACGAGACCAATTTTTTTAATAATTAATATTGGGTAAATTATAATTTTGACAAAGGGGTCATTGTAACATCCATAAAAGGCTATGTTTTACTTCCCTGTATCTACACAACTACAATAGTTCGACTATCTAAATTTAATTTGAGTTGCCATTAGAATAAAGTACTGTTGCAAACCGAATTTTGGCGGAATGCGAGGGGGAGACCCCCTCAAAAATAACACTAACTCAATAATAACCTGCCAATAAATTTTTTCTATCAAACTAAAGCTAAAACTATCAAAAAAGTTAAACTTTTAAAACAAAACACACGCTTAATAATTTTGGCCAGCTTTTTGGGTCAAATACTCCTCTGTGCATCGGCAGCACAATGTATGGCAGTGCAACATCTTTATAATCTATAGTCTTTGCTTTTACTGTTGTACAATTGTAGCTATATCGATTTGCACCGAAACTCATATTACTTTACTATCTACATACTTATATATTAAGAATCGTAGTGCTAAATAATTTTTCTATAAACAATAACGGACTTATTAATAAAATATATGTAGTGGCCTTTTTAACAATTAATCAAGAGTTAAAATAGCAGAAGTGGACGAGCTACAATTTTTTAAACAAAATTTCAAAGTAAAACTTTAACAATTTAGAGGTTATTGTAAGAAAATACAACACAATATACGAACATTTGTAAAATTCATATAAAAGACTTCGAAAAAATATTTTTATATCACAAAGAACTGAAAAACATAAAATTACTGTTGTTGAAAAATGCGTAAATTATACCAAAGATTCAATTCCTTTTGGGTTGATGAAAGTTACGTACTTATGTTATGAATACAAGATGGAGATGCTAAATTTACTAGTCCTTATACTATTACAGAAGCATTCCTCATGGGAAATATACAGATACAAATCATCAAGCAGTGCAAAGTTTAAATTTTGAACCTTTAAATATTATATACATATGAATGTAAATAAAATTAATAAATAGCTTAAATTTATCAAACATAAGTTTTTGTTTTATTACAACTTTATTTCATATATAAGTACATACTTACATACACATATCGTAAGCACACAACTGAATTTTCTGAAATAATGTCATTATAAATTGGTGTGAATCGATGTAGCAGTAGTTGTACAACAGTAAAAAACCTATTTTTGCCCTACAATTAACCATTCGGTAACATTGGCATTTATTTATTTATTTATTTATTGGTTTACTTCCTGTACAACAAGAATTGATCTTATATTTATAGTACAGGAACGGAATGCGTTATACATACGGGTATGTTCTAGAATCCGAATTCACTCGAAGGTGGATTACTTTAGCATTTTTGGTGTTCTGCAATTCATATCCCCATGTTTTTATTCGTTTTCAATTAGAGTAGTAAGGGGTGGGTGAAAGTAAAACGAATCGTACTTTATTCTTATAAATGCTAACATTATTAAGAAAAATACAATTTTGGTTTTTAGTTTGAAGTGTTTTTTATTGAATTTCATCAAAACAATTTAATTTTTCACAGAAATATTAAAATTTAAATTTGGTTTTGGCAGATCTCACTTGTGTAAAAAAACATGAAAAAAATACAACAATTTTGTTTATGTTCGAAAACACAAAGTTGCCCTACATAATAAAGTTTGATATGTCAATCTTTTTTGAACTAAATCTAAATGCATTTAGATCTTATTGATAAAGAAAAATGCATTTTTTTGAAGGAAATTAAAACTAATTTCATATATATAAATCTATTTAAACAATAATTATAATAATTCGATTGCATTTAGTTGTAAAATCGCAATGTAATAATCAGGCAATACTTCGTTTTAACAACACATGGTGCCAAGACAACGTAGTCGATATGCCTATAGCCGGCAAACAGCCGCGCTGATAAATAACGCAACTAGAAGAAGAAAAGAGAATAAAATTAATAATCTCTTTTAAAAAATTGTAAAATCAAAGCCAGCTTGTAAGGTCTTTGTATTTGTTGATGTGGATTTAAATTAAGAAGAGCATGTTACATATTCAAAAGTTGTACGATGTAACGGTATATGAAATCCAGCAGATCAACCAAAAGCAAATAATTTTATTTTCGTTCGTTGTCTTTTTTGAGAGTATTGAATAATTTTATTTTCATTCTGTTTCTTTAGGAATATTAATTTTGTTTTTATTCGCGTAGAAAATTAATTGAAAAATTTGAATATCTTTGTTTTCATACTCTGTAAATTGTTTTACACCCAATTTTCAAGATGATTTTTTAAGACGTCTTTTTTTTATTTTCTTTTAAAGTTGCTCCCAAAATCATGTCACATTTTCATGATGATTTTTAAAACATGCCTATTTCTTTACTGTTGTTGTAAAAAAAAACTCTTATTTGACAGCCAGAGTTGTATTTTTTACTTTATCTTTAATTTCTTTTATTCCTATAATTTGGGCGCCAAAAACGGAATTTAATAACTTGAGAAGTAAAGTATTTAAAAAAGTAATTTTTTTTTAAAAAATCAAAATTAGGTGCTATACAGAAAAATCTCCAAGAAAGCAATGGAGGTAAAACTAGTTGACTAAAACTAGTGAGTGGGTGAAGCAATGGCGGAAATGCTGAGTGGAGCGAGGTACATTTTCGTTTCTTATGAACGACTTCTTGGGAGATAAGTCGTCTTTTCTGAACTATATCAGAATAAGCCGAGAGACATTTAATTTGATACTCGCAAAAATCGAAGGTAATATAGTAAAACAAGATACCATCTTGAGAGAAGCGATAACTCCAGCAGAGAAACTGGCAGCCACACTCCAATACCTCGCTACTGGAGAGTCCATCAAAAGCACAAATTATCAGACGAGACTATGTGAAACCTTTCTTTGTCGTGCATATCCGGAAGTATGCCAGGCAATTTGGTAACACTTAAAAAATGAATATTTAAAGGTTTTTGAGCAGTTACATATGTATATGAAAAATATCTTATTTTATTGTGCCTATTCATAAAATGTCATACTTTGGTTTATTATTTTTAAATTAAAATAAAACAAGTGAAATTATTATAAGTACATTAATTGAAATAAATTCGTCTTTTATTAAAATATAACTTTAAAAAGTATATGTACATATATCATTAGCTCTTGGCAGATTGTGAACAAAGAGCTAGATCGCTTGACACGGTCCATATATGTAGGATTACGTACATCATACATGTTTTCGTGTTCCTGATATTTAGATATTAAAAGCTCCACAATTTCGTTTTTCCACATGGTTTATATTTATTTGCACTTTTTATTTATATATTAATATATGTATCTTTTATATACACACAAAACAAAAAACAAGCACTTTTCGCTTTAAAACAAGAAAAATAAAGAAGAACACAGAGAAATAACTACTTCAACAGACGAATGCAAATAAAATATAATAGTAAAATTGCGAATGACAGCTAAAAGGAAGAGATGTATTTTTCTTCATTGTTGTTGTAAAAAAATCACGGAAACAGACACCATGTTTCTTTTGCTACCCCTCTTTCTTATCTACCTAATATGCCTACAAACAAAAAAGACATGTCTTAAAGACAAGTAAAAAAAATCATCGTGAAAATTGGGTGTTACTTTTGTAATTTGTTAATTTTTGTGCAACTTTTTTGCCGACCGCCGCACAGTGGCTGAAAATCGTTTTTCATTGGCCAAAAGTCGATTTTTTTTTGTCACCGATTTTAAAAATTTTTACGCCATTTCGGAGCTAATATATCCATATTAAGGTAGCCAAAAAAATTAGGTTAAACTATTGATAATTGTGGGCGTGGCATGCTGTCAAACTCAACTGTTTTTTGTTATTTCAGTAAAAGGTGTTTTTTTTATCAGTTTTTTGTCAAAAATTAATGGTCACTACTCAGAAGCTATCATCGATAATGGCCTGCGGTCTTTTTTATAATGTTGGTAGGATTATAGTCTTTAGTTGTTGTTAGTGGTTACCGCTCTAGCGTTTAATATTAGAGGTGTTATGAAATATTTATGAAACTACTATATTTTTCAAAAATTTAAATTTTAGTGGAATAGAACTTCTAGGGAACAAAAGGGAACAAGAAACGTATACCACTCGAAGAAAGGCGAAGGTGTCTTCTTTAACCCCATATATACTTTTGCACCCGCCACGACCCGCCGGTAGAACACTTTTTTAATTTTAATGAAATTACTCCAAAAAAATTCAAATTACTCTAATTTAAACAGCCCTATAATTACTCGTATACAATGGTGTATTAAATTTTCACTTTTTTGCCTAAAGGTTTACGTTTTTTACTTTAGACTACGTAAAACTAAAATAATTAAATATAATACCTGCGAAAGGGTTTTATGGCTTTGTTTTGATCAGCAAAAAATCAGTAATAAAAATATCACAATAGGTTCTACAGTAAACATATGATCTCTTTCTAATATAACTGTTAGGGTCAGCCAAAGTCATAAACAATTTTATAATAATAATCGCGACATTAAACCACTAAAGATAAAAAGAACCCCAAATTGGCGAGATAATAATTAGTTTTACCTGATATTAAGGTCTGGATAACAAGGGCAGTTTTGCTCAATTTAAGTACCACCTGCTATAAAATTTAAGATCAATGTGTGAATAACATGTATCAAAAAATGTATAAAACTACGGATTCGATAAGGGATTACTCAATAATAAGTTAATCCTTTACGTGTACGTACGTATATTTGCAAGTGATAAATCATAACAGAAAAATATGGAGAGCTTCGGTTATAAAGAACTGGCCGAAGAATATTTTAGAAATAAAAACCAGGAAGATGTTCTTACTTACGTTAAAATAAAATTAAACTTAAATTCGTGTAGCACCGAAATACAAGAACAATTATCTAATTTTGTATAAGTACTAAAAAAACGCTACAAAGAAGTTAGCTACAGTAAACAAAAGTTTTATATGAAAAGTGGAAAGTGGTTAGAAGTGGTCGCTGCAGAAACAGCAAAGCAAGATAAGGTTGGAAAACCACGCAAATCATTGGACAACTGCAGCGATAAATCTAAGAGGCGGAAACTTAAAGATGTTAACGATGCAATTGGTTGTACAAATATAAAAGAATCTTTCCTACATCAATTACAATCACAGAACCAATTAACAAAAGTGGATATCATTGAAAAAGTTATTAAAGCTAGTCCAGTGAGAAGAAAACGAATTCTTAAAAGTATTCCAACTCCGAGCGATGCAATACAGTACACAAATGAGGAGGCATTAGCCTTATTTCTGGATTTGAAATTAACAGAACAGCAATATATTAAGTTCAGATTGCGTGCGATTGAAAAGGGCTCAAATATCTATCCAGCATATCATCACATAACTGCTGCTAAAATGGACTGTTTGCCATCAAAGGATACTATTACAATCACACCAATTTCGGCAGAGGTACAATTACAATCTCTACTTGATCACACAGCCGAACGCTTGCTACAATCAATACCACGAAATGCGTTAAAGAAATATGGAAACACAAAGCTAATTCTTTTTTGTAAATGGGGATGTGATGGTTCTTCGGGACAAAACCAATACAAACAAGTTGTATGTGAAAATATTTCGGACTCGGATATGTTCATGGTATCAATTGTACCATTGCGATTGAAAAAGATTTTGGAAGATTCAGAGCCTTCGACTAGTACAACGCAAACAATGGATATTTGGAAAAATGAGACACCATCTTCTACGAAATACTGCAGGCCAATCAAATTTGAATTCAAAAAAGAAACTCGTGATACCATTAACAAAGAAATTAGTGATATCAAGGCCCAAATTGCAACACTACCATTAGCCATTACAATTACATTTAGATGGGCAGCAAATTGAAGTAAGCTACCAATTAGTCCTTACAATGATAGATGGAAATGTAAGTCAGACTTTGACTAACACGAAGGCTGCATGCAGCTGCATTATATGCCAAGCAGCATCAACCCAATTAAACCAAGTTCCGACAAAATCATTAGATAATACCGATGCATATGAATTTGGATTATCACCACTACATGCTAGAATACGACTTATGGAACATATACTAAAAATCAGTTATGATTTGGATTTCGGGTCTTCAGGATCCATAAGAAACAATGAAACCAACAAAGAGTTAAGAAGTTCAAAAAATAAACATGTTCAACATGTTCATCGCAAAATTGGATTGATTATAGATCAGCCAAAACAAGGGTCAGGCAATACAAATGATGGCAATACCGCACGAAGATTCTTTTCAGATCCAGAAACAGCATCTGAAATAACAGGAGTGGATTTAAACCTTATGCAATGAAGAAATTGACTCTAAACAATTTGGAGATTATGCTAAGGAAACTGCAAAAGTATATACAACCAACTACCCATGGAGAAATATGTCTGCAACAGTTCACGAAATCCTTTATCATGGAAAAGATATCATAAAATATCATTTGGTGCCACTTAGAGATCTATCAGAGGAGGCTCAGGAAAAAGGAACAAGGATTGCAGATTTTATAGAGAGCTCAATACTAGAAAAATTTCACGAAATTCCACAAATGAAGATCTATTTAATATATTATTGGCAACGTCAGATCCGTTCATCTCCAATATTCGAAATAAATGGAAAGTGAAACATCGGGATTTAGATGAAGAAGCCAAAAAACTACTAAAGAACAGAAATAGCACAGAGCAAAATATAGAATATTTGCAATCAATATTTGTATCAAATGAATAATAATTATAATTGCCTTTCATTGCTATTTAAGTACGAAAAACATCGTATTAGTAAAAAATAATAATAAATAGAACCTACTTTGACAGCAAAAAATAAAAATTTTTTCTGTGGCAACAGCAAAATCTCCAGTTAATTTTACTATTTTTTTTAGTGTAAAAATTTTTTTGTGTAAAATTTTTTTTGAGTGTAACATTAAAAACTTCCATTATCACAAAAATAATTATAATTATTATTAAGTTCCAAATTTAAAATTTTTTAATATGCAAGTAAAAAAACTAAACCCGTATTTCACTCCAAAAGTAAAAAAAAATCAAAAGTTCAACTTTGAGCTAGAAGTCCTTAAAAAGTCCTCAATAAATTTTAATGTAATTAAAACTGAGTCAAGCTGAACTAAATATCTATCCATTAAAAAATTACTTCAATATTTTGATCGGTTCAAAAGTTAAGCTATGTACAGACGGTTGTAAAATCTGACAATGTTGTTTGATTTACCAACGTGCTGGCAATGCTCTGACAATTCAATATGGCTACAAAAAGGTACATTGTTAGTTCAGACGATTGTAAGAAAAGCTTACAATTTCATTGTCAGACAACTGTCTGGCAATAAATTTACCTACCAATAAAAATTGTCAAGCTACGTACACACGGTTGGCAGATCTTACAATATTGCCAGTAAAATTGTCTGAAAATGTATTACAATCGTGTGAACTGCCAATTTTTTACTTACAACGTTGTCAGAAAAACCATTGTCAGTCCATTGTAAGACGACAATATTGTCAGGCATCTGACAACCGTGAGAACACCTATCGCAGGCATTGTCAGATAATTGGCAGACATTGTAAGGTAATTTTTTATTGGCAGATGTCGAAAATTTATGCACCTGACAATAACACCATTGTCAGAAAAATAACACAGCATTCCGAACAAATAACAATTTGGGTAGAATACTCCAAGACAGCACAAACGAGACAGACTGCCTGGATAAACAAGGAGTATACAAATTAACTTGCACATGCCAACACAGTTACATCGGACAAACGGGACGAAAGATAAAAACCAGATTTCGGGAACATATGAGAGACTACAACAAAAAAATGAGAGAACCAGGAACAACACCAGAATCGAATTTTGCGAACCACATATTCAACAAAAAATGTACACCAGCGCATATTAGAAAAACGGTTAAACTGTTACACATACAGCATAAAGGACGGCGGTTGAACGTATTAGAAAACATGGAAATATACAAACAGAAAACTTTTGACGGGAGAATAATAAATGAACAAATAAACACTGCCTCGGACATAATATTTGAACCATTAAAATATTTCTACACAAAAGAGAACAATAATTTAACGGAACCGAACAATATAACAACAGATGTACAAGACAAAAGGCCAATCCAAAAACGCACAATCATAGATTACTACCTGCATACAGATAATACACCTATTAAATAATCGCCGCGCTATAAAGACAGGGAGCACAGACATGGTATATAGAAAAATGAGAGGAACAGGTAGTAGGTAGAGAGAGGGAGAGAATGAGAGACACATAGACATACAAGGACGAGAGAGAGAAACACAAAGGGGCAAAGAAAGAAAAAACGAACCATACAAAAGACAACGTACAGCGAGAAAAACGATTTAGTATTCGAGAACACTGAAGATGGCACAAAGCCGAAACCGGTCTGTTCATAAACCAAATTTGACGTGGGATGACGGAAAATCGTTCCAAATTCAAACAAACCCCGTCGGAAGAATATCACAAAAATAGAAAAATATCAATTTATACCGCGTCAGCAATACCCATCAATATAATGCTGTGCGTGCCCTTATAATTACAAAAGATGCTTCCAGCATTGGCTGGGGCATCCATTACGATGTGTTTGCCATCAACTGCTCCAATGCAGTTAGGAAATTGCCACAACTCATTAAACTTATCAGCAATGCATTGCCAATCATGTGTGGTATATAAAAATATACATAAATCAATTTTATACTGGTACGTATGAATGAAGAAAATAAGCTTAAGCTACGTACACACGGTTGGCAGATCTTACAATATTGCCAGTAAAATTGTCTGAAAATGTATTACAATCGTGTGAACTGCCAATTTTTTACTTACAACGTTGTCAGAAAAACCATTGTCAGTCCATTGTAAGACGACAATATTGTCAGGCATCTGAGAACCGTGAGAACACCTATCGCAGGCATTGTCAGATAATTGGCAGACATTGTAAGGTAATTTTTTATTGGCAGATGTCGAAAATTTATGCACCTGACAATAACACCATTGTCAGAAAAATATTTCTATAGAAATAAAAATTAAAACAGCTAGAAAAATAAAATACCAAAAATAAAAATGAATATGGCTTCTGATGATAGCACAGACATGATTGTCAGCAGTTTCCAGCCAATTGAACTGCCATGTTCAGTTCAGCCACAAACGGAGTCTGATGGAGCCCAGAAAACAAGGCCGAAACAAAAATCCTATCGAAAAAAAGGTGGAACCGTTTGGTCTCATGAAGATCAGCTAAAGTTGATCTCGGAAGTTGAGGTACGGCAAAGTTTATGGGACGCCGGTTGCGCCGAATATAAACTTCCCAAATATGTTTTGTGGCAGGAAGTGGCAGATACCATATCTGTTAGTGTAAATGATTGCAAAGCGAAATGGGCAAATCTGCGTACCTTTTTCAATTGCAATCTCGAAAAGATTCGTAAAAAAATCAGGCCAGGGCACTGATGACAATTTTCAAATTGCTTGGCGCTACTTTAAACCAATGCTGTTTTTGGAAACAACAAAAGTACGCCAAGCCACACAATCCGTTTCTTCCATGCAACTGGTAAGTGTTGACATACATATTTAGAAATAAAGTGTAAAAAATAATGTATGTACTATGTGATTTAAAATTTTTTATTCCTACAGAAATCTGCAACCACAGATGAATCGATGCTTGTTGGATTAGGGTTCGATGAGGAGTTGGCGTCGATTTCGCCATGTCCATCAGCACAAAAACGCAGCCGAAAAAGCACCTCATCATCGTCTACACCAGCAAGCAATGGTGGTCTAAAGGAGATGGCTTTAGAGGCACTCCAGTCATTGCGATCCGCCGACGCTCAACCAAAGGACCCATGCACGGCGTGCGGCGAATATATTGCCGCCGAGCTGATATTCTTTTCCATAATGTATCACACTTTAATAATTTAACTTTTTTTGTGTTATGTATACATAAATTCAGATAATATTTTCTGACATATGCTTTGAATTTTCTGACAATGCCTAACAATTTTTGTCATCCAATAATATGACAATCGTGTGAACTGACAATTTTTGTTGGCACATAAATTCATTGTCAGACAATTAACTGACAATGAAATTGTAAGATTTTCTTACGATCGTCTGAACACACAATTTACTTCCGGGTGACAATTTTTCATTGTCACTACATTGTTAGTATGTTGCCAGGTCTTACAATATTGTAAGATCTGACAACCGTGTGTACAAAGCTTTACTTTGACATATTCATCCACAAGAACTTTATAAATGGCATCTAAAGCTTCCGGAATAATACTCGATATCGTTGATGCTGGAATACGGAAAAGGTAATGCAGTGACCGAAAGTTTTCGCCAGTAGCCAGGTATCGTAGAGTTAGTACGAGTCGCTTACCAGCTGAAATGCTCTTGCGCATGTTGGTGTCCTGCTTTTTAATATGTGGAGTTACTAAGCCAAGGAGATAATCAAACTGCTCGGAATCCATTCGTAGAAAGTTGTGATATAAATCCGGCTCGTCAGTTCTTAATTGGATGAGCAATTTGGAATAAAATCCCTCCGCCTGGCGGTAACGAACCCAATCTTTTACCCAAACTTTGCGACGTTTTTTTACTATTGGATCTTCATCCTCACTACTTTCAAACAAATATGCACTCAAAATTGTCGTAATTGCTATATTGTTTTCCATAATGTATCACACTTTAATAATTTAACTTTTTTTTTGTGTTATGTATACATAAATTCAGATAATTTCTGACATATGCTTTGAATTTTCTGACAATGCCTAACAACAGATCTGGCAATTTTTGTCATCCAATAATCTGACAATCGTGTGAACTGACAATTTTTGTTGGCACATAAATTCATTGTCAGACAATTAACTGACAATGAAATTGTAAGATTTTCTTACGATCGTCTGAACACACAATTTACTTCTGGGTGACAATTTTTCATTGTCACTACATTGTTAGTATGTTGCCAGGTCTTACAATATTGTAAGATCTGACAACCGTGTGTACAAAGCTTTACAGAATTTTGGCCAATGAAAAACGATTTTCAGCCACTGTGCGCCGTCGATTTTTGCGTAACTGTGGCCGTTGACATTTAGATTTTTTTTCGAACATAAACTTCGAATTTTTCCACATTCCACATGCTGAATTCAGAACACCAATTTATAAATTATGGGGATTCAAAAAATTTTTCGTTTTCAATCCGAGTCAAAACCTGGAACATACCCGATAAAAGCGTTTGCAATAATTAAAACGGTACTAAAAAATATACTTATATGTATAGTACATAGAAAATTGCACATAATGTAAAAGAATTAACTACAAAATTTTATTTAAAAGAGTTCACTACAAATTTTTTGAAATTATTAGCATTGCTGTTTAGTTGCTGACATAGTGGAAGATTATTCCAAAGTCTAGCAGAATGTACATAAAATTGCCATTCAGAGACTAGGCATTGATGTCGAGGTATAATAATGTTTCGGTTTCGTGGCGATTGGAAAAAACGTATATTTTCAAATATGTATTTGGGAGTTTGAGTATGTATTATTTTATGCAAAAAAATCAGAGTGCGGATTTTTAATAGATTATCGAAACTGACTCCATAAAGTTTTTTAGATACGGAGGAAACATGATCGGAACTTCTCAATCCGTACACATACCGTACAATATTGTTAAATAAAACATTTAGTTTATTTCGACTAACGGAATCACAGTTAGAAAATAATTCACACCCATACAATAAGGAAGGAACCAAGTAAGTCTTCGCAAGTAGGATTCTAATTCTGTAGGGTGTGAAGTATTGTGTATACCAAAGCGCTCGTAATTTAAAATACATTTGGCCAACCAGTGAGTTTACATGATCTGTCCAAGTCAAATGATTATTAAAAATTATACCTAGATTTTTCGCTCTATTAACGATTTCAATTTTCTCCCCATTTCAAACGATATCCCCAGAAATAAAAGGAGTCATACTTTTTTTGCAGATTACAATACATTTTGATTTTTTAGGGTTCAAACAGAGTCCATTTGCACTAGCCCAGAGATAAATTTGTTTTAATTCATTATTTAACTGTGAGACACCTGTGGCAATGTTTTCAGCTGCGGTATTTAAAGTAAGTTGTATGTCATCTGCATAAAGATGGATGTGACACTTTGAAAGCATTCTTGGCAAGTCATTTGCATATGTTGAAAATAGAAGCGGGCCTAATATGGAGCCCTGAGGCACTCCCCTTTTAAGGGTCAGGTTATCAGACCAAACATTGTTTATAAAAACCGATTGTGTTCTATTTGAAAGGTATGATGAAATAAGGTTAATTGATGTACCCGAGAATCTGAAAAAATATTTTAATTTGTTAATTAATGTGGCATGGTCTACGGTGTCAAATGCTTTGGAGTGGTCAAGAAGTACTAAGAAATTTTTGTTCCCATTCTCCAATCCCTGCCGTATGTGTTCACTTACTTCCACAAGAGCCGTAACGCAGCTATGATTCTCGCGGAAACCAGATTGTTTGCTATAAAGCAAACAAACAAAACACAATATAGCTATTGGTCTATATTCACCATTACCTTTGGGTAATGGAACGATTTTTGCATGTTTCCAATTCGAAGGAAACGTAGAAGACATATACTACGTTTATACGCACGTCTTCTTTGCAAATAACTTGTAACTTATTAACTTACTTAAACAAGTCGTGAATAACGACACTATTTGCAAATAAAAAGTAAGACGTTGCCACTTCATGAACGTTTTTTGTGTTTTACTTACCAAACAATCATATTTTCGTCACATGGCATCACTAATAATAACACAAGTTCTGTATGCAATTTCCCGTATAAACAGTGAATTAGTTATTTGCAAATAGTTCTATTTGCAAATAAGACGTGCGTATAAACGTAGTAATAATAATATTGTTTAAAAGCATTTACGTAGCTTATTTCCACATAAATTTATAAAAATATAGTACTTCTTTTGGTTTTTTGTTTTTATTTTTCTGGAATGTGTTGTGAACGAAAATAAATAACACACTCACAAGCAATTTTTTTAACACGCACTTTCTACATGTGTACATATGTATGTATGTAATTCCCTCAGCGAGAGTAGAAATATTTGCTTTTCTTGTTACATACTTCCCCTCATAAAAAACCGTAAATTGTTTGTGATTTTCAAATGTACATACTAAGTGCAACATCTTTAAATATTCATAGTCTTTGGTAAAAAGAAGCTCAAACTAAACTGGCTGCCATTTTTTTATAAATAAAAAAAGTTTATTTGAAAGTGTAAAATCGATGACATCAATGGGGAAAAATTGTGTTGCACAAATGGGCACCTGCCGAGTTTATGCATTTTGGCCTAAGGAAATTTTAAATTGTTGCTCGCAACGTAATGTTCTTCAATGTCATAGAACACTACGACGAAGAAAATGACGACAAAATTTACGCTGCGTTAAAACGACTTAGTAAAAATTTATCAAATAAATAGCAACCATAATTCTATGTTCTTAACGTATGTATTGCTCATGGCTTCTTGACAAATATTCTCTAAATATGTATCTTGATCATAAATTCCAAAGCAGAGTAACATTTTGCGCCATCTGCAGAAATGGCAGTCAATTCAAATAATGACATTACTTTGCACCACCTTTTGTTTTTTTTTGTTTTTTTCTTTTTTTTTTAAGAATGTTTTATTATATAAACATTTTTATTGCATTTATGCTTTATTTTTCCAAAAAAAAAGAACAAGAAAAAAAGAAAACATTTCTAAACCAAATAAATATTGATTTACTTACTTTTTACAAAATGTGTGCAATTAGTACACAAAAATTGGTATTACATAATTATATATTGCTATCACATAATAATAATTATATTTTTATAAAATTCGTTTAAACAAGCGTTTTTCTTTCATACATTGAACTATGAAACTATTGAAAGATTTCATGTACGCATTAATTGAAATTGTTGTTAATATAATGCAGAACATGTATTGGAACCGTTTCACTGCCTGAATAAATGATTTTTCTCTCAGTGTAACATCAGTTTGATGGTGCTGTTGGCTGAAGTAGTTGTTGCGTCCTATCTTATTTAGGGACAGGTTTGTGATTTACGTTTAACAACCGAAGAACACGTAAAAAAGTTAAATCTTACTACAAAAGTGGTGGTTCAAATGTGGCTACTTTTCGAGTATAACGAGGTGATTATGGTTGTCCTAATCGACCTTTTGTGCAGAGAATTGGAAAGCTTATAATGAAATTTGAAGGGACTAGAAGCGTAACAGATGTGGCCAGGCATATGCATCATCGCAATACGCGTACTGCTGAAAATGTCGCTTCTGTTAGTGAAAGTGTGACGGATAATCCGAATTTATACATTCTATGTCGTTCTCTGCAATTGGGCCTATATATAAGTATGTGCTTATTGTATTTTACATTTGAATTTACACCTTCATCTATACAAAGTCAAATTCACGCAATAATAGAAACCGGCTGACCATTTACAACGCCTTAGATTTGCAGATTGGTTGCTATGTAGCAACAGGCTTTCAGTGCTGATTTTTCGAACAAAATTTTGTTCGGTGATGAAGCTCATTTCTTACTTACGTGATTGTGGAAAAACCATTGCATCCGGAAAAAGTGGTGCGCATTATGGTCTGGAGGTATCATTGGGCTGTGTTTGTTCGAAAACGACGTTAACTTCAAAAAGCTATGGCGGTGCCATGAGCCACGCAACACGAGCGATTTTGGCGTTATTGCATCGGAATTTTCCAGAATGCCTAATTTCACATTACGGCGAAGTGTTAATTGGACTGCAAGATAATGCCATTTGACGCCGTTAGATTTTTTTGTGGGATTACGTCAAAGACGGTGTCTACGTAGATTATCCCCTAACGTTGGAAAATTTGCAAATCAACAATCACAAAATTATAGGCGTTGTCGGAAACTACCTCAAAAGGATCCACTGCTGCAACCACACTGGAGGCGGTCATTTAAACGGCATTATATTTGGTACAAATTGCAATGTCTAGGCAATTTAATGAAAAAAAGTTTAAAATAAGAGCTTTATGTGTACTTTATTTAACTTTACCTTTGAAACCGAAAATGGATAGCCCTGTAGTTAGTTTTATTTTTTGTTTAGATAATAATGATTATTTATAACTTATAAACTATAAACAATTTTACAACAAATATGACGAGCATGATGCAAGAAATGCTGCGAATGCAGAACACTCTGCTTCTAGCATTAGTTAACAAGCCATGAACACGTAAAAGTATGTTTCTGGAACGCAAACGGCATTCGCCAACACAAATATGAACTTGAGCACTTCCTCACGGTAAAAAATATTGATATAACATTGGTATCTGAGTCTCATTTGACTCCGAGAGGCCTTTTTAAAATGAATGGCTACACCTTATATGATTCAAAGGACCCGAGAGGAAGAGCATGCGGAGGATCGGCAATTCTAATAAAGTCAAGACTCAAACACCACATTCTTGAGAACATTTGTGAGGACCATCTGCAGGCAACAAATATTTGCATCGAAAATTTTGGTTCAAATCTCGTGATATCATCAATTTACTCCCCTCTCAGATTTTCAATCACTGAGGATCAATACGAGGATTTTTACAAAACTCTTGGCCCTTGTTTCGTAGCAGCTGGAGACCACAATGCAAAACATACGTTCTGGGGATCGCGTCTTATTACACCTAGAGGTCGAGCATTGTTCAACACAATTTCAAAAATAGGTTTCGATGTCATTTCGAGCGGGGAGCCCACTTACTGGCCTACTGACATACAAAAAATTCCGGATGTTATAGATTTTGGGATCATGAAAAATATCCCTAGGGATTTAATTCATGTTGAAGCTTCACATGATCTCTCCTCCGATCACTCTCCCACTATCGTTACAATTTGTAGCACACTAATAAGTGACTTACCTCACCAATATATGAAGATGATTTGTATTTGTATTTTGCTTTTATTGTCAAAAATATAATGAGCAATTCACAATAATTTTAATATATACAAATTAAAAGTTTAGTCATTTGTGACTTTTCATCTTAAATATAAAATTTAAATATGTAATATAAATTTATGAAAACAATGAATAAATAATTAAAGGAAAAAGTTACAAAACCTTGTTAGTATAGAAAAAAAATTTATATACAAGCATAAAAAGGAGTACAGTAAAGTACGGATAAATGCACATCGGTTTTCGCACGACTTTTTGTGCACTTATCCATTCTTTGCATTTATGCTAACCTCGGATAAATGCACAAATATTGCAATTATACAATTATTGGGTAAATGCAAATTTTTTGCATTTACATATAGTAACAGAGAAAGAAATCAAACTATGTACATACATATATGCTTAGAGTATATATACATATGAGCATAAGTTCCTTAAAAATATAAGATAAAATAGACTGTTGATGATTTTTATAAACAAAGTTTAATTTTATTGGTAATTCATGTATATTTTTGTTTGTCGAATAGAGTTCAACAAAAAAACTTAAAATCCTAAATCATAAAGTTTTAACGTACATACTATAAATATGTTTACAAACTTTCATATATCGTATATATTGTGTAAATCAAATTTTTTTTTACAAAACTTAAAGAATCAGTTCAGTTAAAAAAAAAGTCTTTAAAAAATCACATGTGGGCAAAGTTAATTTGCTTTTGTTTTTAATCAACAACAAAATAAAAATTTTTTACTATTAACAAGAACAATTATTAAAAAAATTTTGGTATGGAAAATTATATAGATGACGAGCAAACTGAAGAATCTGAATCAGATTGCCTTGGCTCACATGAGGTTAAAAAATCGGAAACCTTTTTGTAGAAAAAATTGCTTATGTGTAAATTAAAATTAACTATTTTAGTTGTGCATTTATGCATACAAAGTTGTACTAAAAATGTCTCTTGAGGCATGAAATTATTATGCATTAATCCGTGTTGCACTTATCCGTGCATTTTTACATGAAAAAATATAAAAGAGGCTTATGGCTTCGAAACACGTTGCACTTAAGCGTTTTTTGCATTTATGCGTGTTGCACTTATCCGGTTTTTACTGTATCTAAGTAGTTAAAAGTATACTGGTTAAGGATATAAATTATTAATGTGTTCGTAGGGAGAATTAGCACATCTATTAGGAAAGGTGTCGGTTATAACGTTTATTTTATCCTTGACAAGCTGAACCTTAGATAATGAGTGGAGCCTTGAGGTCGAAAAATGAGGTGGCAAATTATAGATCATTTTCAGAAGCTTATTTTGGCAAACTTGTAGTCGTTTAATATGAAATATGATCTTTAATATCAAAATTTTGTTTTGGAGATTGAGGTCAGATTTTCTATTTATAAATGGATACATGATTCGGGTTGTTATATTGATTTTATTAACGACGTGACTGATGTGTTCGTTAAACAACATTTTCCTATCAAGTATAACTCCGAGGTATTTAACACTATTCTTCCACGGAACCTCAGTGCCATCGATTTTAATGGTGTACTGGGGTAAAAAACAGTGCTTTCTTTTCCTAGAGAAGAAAATTGATTGCGTTTTTGAAGCGTTCACCAAAATTTTCCATTTTTTAAAATACCTGATAACAACATTAATTTCCCTTTGTAAATTTTCCAGTATATTATCAGAAAAAATATTAAAGCTTAGAATAGCTGTGTTATTGAGGACTCACAGTTAATCAATAAGGGAAAATCTGCCATATATATATTATAGAGAATTGGTGAAAGACACGAACCTTGGGGACAACCAGCAGGAATATTGTATTCCTCCGAGAAATTATTACCTATATAAACTCTAAATGAGCGATTCTCCAAGTAGCTCTTGAGTATTTTTACTGTACGAGTATCTAGCCCAAAGTTGATTGATTTATGAAGAAGACCATCATGCCAAACAGAATCAAAAGCAGATTTAATATCCAGTAATATCATGGCCGTAGATTTGCTGCATCTAAAATTTTCCTTTACTATTTTCCTGATTCTTACTAATGGCTGAGAAGTGTTATGTTGGGTACGGAAACCGACTTGCTGGACAGGTAGAACATTGTTATCTTCTATAAAACTAACTATTTTTTCCTTAATTATCTTCTCCAATATCTTGCACATTGTATTAAGGAGGCTTATTGGCCTATACGAGTAAGGGCTCGAGTGATCTTTTCCTGGTTTTGGGATGGCAATTATCTTCGATTTCTTCCAGATGTTAGGGAAATAACATATATTTAAACACACATTGTATAGGCGTGTGAGAATATGAAGATGATAAATCGTGTTAACTGGCTGGGGTTCCAAAAATATCTCAGTAGTCATTGTACGGAAAACATCAGGCTTAGAACTTCCGATGATATTGAATTCAACATTGCCAATCTTAAAGAAAATATTAAACAGGCTGCTAAACATGCCACTACCTCCCATCGGCAGACTGGGTTTAATAGAATTTATTCTGCGGATATTGAACGTCTCGTATGTGAAAAAGAAGAGCTAGAAGGGAATGGCAACAGCACAGATCACCACAACATAAAATCAGACTTAGAGAATGCACTAAACAACTCCAAGAGTTGCTTGCATCTGAAAAATCTGCTTCTCTTAAGAACTATCTGGAAGGTCTCGATGTCACAGCAGCATCTAATTACTCCTTGTGGCGCGCTGCTAAAAAACTTAAAACACCCGTTGAGTCTAAACCACCCTTGCGCACTTCTACCGGAGGTTGGGCAAGAACCAATACTGAAAAAGGTAACATATTTGCTGAACATTTAAAACACGTATTTAACCCAAACACATGTACTGGTGCTGTTGATTTTCCGAGTGTAGTTGCTCTGCCCCCTCGACCCATAAAGTTTAAGATGCGTGATGTACAAAAACTAATTGCTGAAACCAACCCGAAGAAAGCTCCGGGTATTGATGGAGTTAGTAACAAGATGCTGATGAAGTTGCCTCGTGTTGCTGTTACAATCCTGTTATTTATTTTCAATGGCATTTTACGACTGGAGTATTATCCACACAGCTGGAAACTTGCCATGGTCAAAATGATTCCAAAGGTGGGCAAAGATCTTACCAAGGCTGAGTCATATAGGCCAATAAGTTTGCTGTCAACAATTTCAAAACTCTTCGAAAAACTGTTCATGACACAGGTGCCACAGGGGAGTATACTGAAGCCAGTTTTGTATTTGATTTATACCTGTGATATGCCTCTGAGCAGTAATATCTTCACTTCTACATTTGCCGATGATACAGCCTGACTTAGTATGCATGAAAACCCTCACGAGACATCCCGATATCTTCAGGAACATATTAACCTGTTGGAGCGGTGGTTGAACTTTTGGAGAATAAAAGTAAATGAACAAAAGTGTGTTCATGTCACATTTACCCTACGAAGAGACACTTGTTCCCCCATTCGAATCAACAATCAAGTTGTTCCTCAACATTCTCAGGTGAAATACCTTGGTATACACCTTGACCGACGGCTAACATGGAAACACCACATAGACTATAAGCTAACACAAATGAAGCTTAAATTAACCCAGATACATTGGCTGATTGGTAGAAATTCTACCCTGAGCCTAGATTGTAAACTTTTAATATATAAGTCGCTTTTGAAACCCATATGGTGTTACGGAATTCAGCTATGGGGCACTGCTTCAGCTTCCAATGTAGAGAGAATCCAACGAATGCAAAACAAAATTTTAAGGTTAATAACATCGGCTCCTTGGTACATGAAAAATTCGATTTTACATCGTGATTTAAATATGCCACTTGTGACTGCAGAAATTGCAAAATATGCAGGCAAATATTTAACAAAACTCGAGTCCCATCCTAATCCCCTTGCTCGTAATATCTTGAACTTTACTGGACACATCCGCTTGAAAAAGAGGGACACTACGGCTTTGAAACGCCGCACTCCAGATGAAACTTTTTGAAAATATTTTTGTGCTTAACACTACATTTATGTATTATTAATTACTATCACTAAGTTTATGTCTGACACTGGTTGGGCCTAATAATTATATGTATATATATTCAAGATTTGAATACTAATTGTTAGTTCAAATTTTGAAGATTCAATAAATAAATATAACCGTGAAAAAAAAATAACTTATAACGTACAAAAGCTTATGTGCCGCCCTTGGACGAAAGCAGAATTTCGTACAACTT
>OY813002.1:41905747-41918247 GCA_963681545.1 Germaria angustata
TTACCTACCTGTTTAACTCTATTCTCACGAAATCTATCTTTCCTAGGGAATGGAGATCCTCAAAGATCATTCCCGTACACAAGTTCAATGGCGAATTTCGACTCATAGCTATCCTACCGTTCTTATCTAAAGTATTCGAAAACATCCTCAGCAAACAATTAGATGATTACCTGTCACGCAATTGTTTTTTATCTCGGGCGCAATCTGGCTTTATTAGGGGCAGAAGCTGTACAACAGCTCTAGTTGATGTAATCGAAAGTCTCAGATCTGGGCTTGACAGCAACATGGTAGCTTTCCTGATCCTTCTGGACCACAGCAAGGCTTTCGATGCGGTAGATCCTGCGATCCTCGTAAAGAAATTACGGAACTTATTTCATTTTTCCAGCTCGGCATATTCCTTATAACCTCATACCTTGCTGACCGGTCTTAGGTAGTGTATGTAAATGATAGGTAATCTGAGTCGCTTAAAGTTAACAGATGGGTACCACAGGGCTCTATCTTGGGTCCACTTCTCTTCTGTCTTTATATAAATGATTTACCAGATGTTGCCATCCGCAGTAAAATGCACATGTATGCTGACGACATACAGGTTTACAATTGCAGTAACATCAATGATGTTTCTATCTGCGTGAGTAGAATAAATGAGGATTTGAATATGATAAACTGCTGGGCAATGTCCAACGGTTTGTACATTAACGCTTCAAAGTCGAACTGTATTCTCCTCTCGAAATCAAAGAAACACTTTGATAATATTCAAATGCGAATTAATGGCAACGTCATCGATTTTGTAAGCACAGCGTCCAACTTAGGCTTAATCTTTAATGATAGATTAACCTGGACTGATCACATCAACACTATTTTCGGCAGAGTTTATAGTAAGCTTCGCAGCTTATGGGCGGTAAAGGACTATACTCCGTTTGCTATACGCATGCTTCTGGCAAAGGCCTACCTGATCCCTTCACTGCTTTATGGTTGTGAAATTTATGCTAATTGTGATAGTACGGACCTACGCAAATTGAAGGTTGTATACAACAATATCGCTCGTTCTATATTTCAGAAGGACCGCCGTGATCATATTTCATCCTATGCTATGTAAATCAATTTTTGAAATGACATTCGAAGATCTCCTGAAATACAGGTGTCTTATTTTCCTTCACAAGATCATATTCTCCCAACAACCACGATATTTGTTTGAAAGAATAGTTTGTGGAAGATCTCAACGTGGTAGAAATATAATCCAGCAAAAACACAAGTGTCTGATGTCTAAACGACAATTTTTCATTTATGCAACCAGTCTTTGGAACTCTTTGCCAAACTCAATCCAAAAACTTGGCAACGCAAACTCGTGTAAAAAGGAGCTATTTAAATTATTTCATTGAATTTTTATTATTTGATTTCTAGTGGATACAAAGTTTACTTTGATTTTACTATTCAAATTGCTGCACATTTTGTTTGATTAATTTTATCTACAACCACTTAATTTATTTTACATCCTTATTGTATCCATTTTTTCATATGAAGTTTTGTTTTTAGCCATAATTTTACTCATTTTTTAAGTTCTTGGCATTCAAAATATGATGTCATTATTTATTGTTAATTATTTGTTTTGTCTTATTCTAATATTATCTAATTAATGACTTGTTAATAATAGATCACTAGCACTGTCATTTATATAGTATATATATATTTTGTAGTATATATATATATATATATATATATATATATATATATATATATTATATATATATATATATATATATATATATATATACATATATATAATATATATATATATATATATATATATATATATATATATATATATATATATATATATATATATATATATATATATATATATATATATATATATATATATATATATATATATCTGTGTGTGTGTGTATCGTATATACATAAAATATATGTATATGCATGTATGTATGTAAATATATGTGTGTATATACTTACATATACATATGTAATTAAATTTTGTTTTGCATATTTAGTTCCAGGAACAGGATAAGAAACGTTACACTCAAGAAGAACGTCGTTTTGAGATAAAACATCAAAAACAGTTAGAAGAGTTGAGAGCGACTAGAGAAAGCACAATAAGGTTAGTAATATAAAATTTTCCGAACAGATTATGATCGAAATATCGACAGTTTTTAAAAAAAGACCTCAAGCTTGATTATTGTATTAAACAAAATATCCAGAATTTTTAATAGTTAACTTCCAATATCATATAATTTAATATCTATGTTAACGTTTTCCCAACAAACATCACATAACAATTTTTGTTCAGACCCAAAAATTAAACTGCATTTTTGAACAAATGTGCTTAGAAGAAAGTTGTTACAACTTCGAAAATAAGTAGTAATACGCTAACTTTGAACTATGAAATAATTAGTGTTTGCAAAATTCTTGAAGAAAGAACACTGAAGACCTACAACAAAAGTATATAACCCATTAAATTACCCTTCGCTTCACTATCATTTGCGCTTTTTTTGCCTACCTTTCTAAAATAAGGCCACGGTTAATTAACTCTCTCTTAAATGCCCGAATTAAAATCCTTAGCAATATCTACAAATGCAGGATCTCCGATAACTAATTGAAAAAGAAAAGAAATATTACTCTAAAATATACTTTGAAGCACCGAACCATACATGATAGTAGTGTGCCACTTTCGGTCGCATATAGATATTATAAATAGAAAGATGATAAGGAGTGAACCATCTCTTACAATGTTTTAAAACCCGAATCAATATTTATATCACCAAGAGTTATATATGCAACAGTATGATTGATCATATACTTATTCATAAAATACACGACTGAGTCTTACGATTATTAAAATCGACCCTATTGGCATCATACACACCAAGTGTATGTTACACGTCATTGGCTTATTACCAAATGAATATAAATAGCAAATGTTGTCATTTGACTTAGAAGCTCATTGAGAAGTGCTCATTTGAGTGCCTTCGTAGACTAGTAGCTAGTGTACTAGACTGGTAGTCCGAAGGTCGCAGGTTCGACTCCTGCCGCAGACTCCGGTTGTCTCTGCAGATAAGCCAAGTAGCTTCGCAGTTTGTGTTTGTTAATTAAAAAAAAAGAATAAGAAATAGGTATAGTGTTATACCTAAGAAAACTAGATATAAACCCAGAGAAGTCACCAACACCAAAACAATTTTTAGCCAAAGTGCTCCATGCTATATTTTGGAAATATCTGGAGCTACCACTTAACTTTCGCAAGAGAATGGTGAATGTAGTGGTACCAGTTATTCGCGAGGATGGCGCGGTAAAGTGGCCCTTACGGAAACCATACTGGTAGTTGCTAGGCGAGCTGTTGGACTAGAGATAGAGATATCACACAAGATATATATATATATATATATATATATATATATATATATATATATATATATATATATATATATATATATATATATATATATATATATATAGGTTAGGTTAGGTTGATTGGAGGGGTGTGATAGCCCATGTCATACGACATACACTTAAGCCAGTGAAGGCTTGTTGTGCGCTCCCTTTAATTATCAAACACAAACTGCCAGAGTTCTGCGGCAGGATTCGAACCTGGGACCTTCGCACTACGAGTCTAGTACACTACCTACTAGTCTACGGAGGTCAGTTATATATATATATATATATATATATATATATATATATATATATATATATATATATATATATATATATATGAAGGAAAGAAGCTTAATATTTTTAATTTCGGTTTAGTAGGAAAAACAAGTTTTTAATTAAGTTACACCGAGTGAAACTTAAGAATCACTCCTTAATTAAGAATTCACATATTCGCATATTTTGCAAAATTTTAAGCTCTTTCGATGGATGCTTGTACCAAAGCCCAAATGGAAACGCGATTGTCAACTCTAGAGGCTAACTGGAATAAATTTAAAGCATAACATTATAAGCTTACTTGTACTTGAGGTAGTGAGGAAAAATGAATATTTTGCTTAGGATATGTATTCAACATGCGGAAACATATGTTAATGCCAAATCGATAATGCTCACTTCCTTAGAAGATTTTCGAAGCAACTCTTTAGATAATAGTGTTATGAATTAATCGATTAATAATTCCTCACACATACGCTCTTTGCCGAAAATTTCTTTACTGAAGTTTTCAGGAAGTTGTCATGAATGGACGCCATTCCATGATTTATTAATCTCTAAAATACAGTCAAATAACGAGCTATCAGCTATCGAAAAATTTTAATATGCTAATAGCAGTCTTAGTGGTGAAGCATTGCAGTGTATTGCAAATACACCTGTCTCATCTGAAAATTTCGCTCCAACGTGGAAACTTTTGTGTTCTCAATACGAAAATACCCGGATGCTAGTTAATTGTCATTTGGATGCAATATTCGTGCTGCCACGTCTTCAACGGAAATCATGTGCTGATTTAAACAATCTTTTGGCAGTCGTGAAAGAGTCACTTGGTATCTTAAAGGCTTTGGGTTTACCAGTGCAACAGTAGGATAATATTATCGTTTATATGATCGTGCGGCGTTTGGACTCATCATCGCATGAAGCCTGGGAATTAGAAGTATTCCTCAGCGGTCGCATTCAAGCATTAGAGAGCGTTGAATCAAAGACAATTTCATCAAAGGCTGTTAAGAAATCAGCAGCAAATTTGCACGTTTCCAATAATTTTTCAGTAAGATCAAATAATATTTATTGTTCTCAGCTCTACTCATTACATTTCGAGCAGTGACATTTATAATCCCATGATCAAAAAATCGCTTTTCTTATCCCAAAAATCTCTCCTTTAATTGCCTTGGTCCTCATCGAGTTTCAATATGCAAGAGCTCAAAACATGCAAGTACTGTAGTGGTCATCATCATTCATCTATCCACGGTTATCAGTCTAAGTCCGAACTCACCAATTCTAAAAATCCAGCAACTAGGACAAACAAATACAATAGCTGTTAGTCACCATATATCTACAGGAGCTTTGAACACTGAATCCAAAATTTTATTAGCCACATCGTTAGTACGAGTAAAATCAAATCACGGAGCTTCTGTTACTGTTCGTGCCTTGCTTGAACAAGGAGCAGAGATAACTCTTGTAAGTCTCTTCATCTACAAAGACAAAAGTGAAACTTGAACCTAGTAGAAACTGGGTATGACCAAAGCTTTGGTACATTTTAAGCTTTCACACATTTTGAATCAAGCTTTCAATGCCAAGTGAGTGCATATGTATTATCAAAGCTAACTATTCAATTACCATCATTCTCTGTTAAGCTCTTCAACACCACTTATCTTGAAGGCATTCGGCTAGCCGATCCTAATTTCATGGACACTAGCAGAATTAACCATATAATACGAGCAGATTTATACCGTTATCTTTTAGAAGGAACAATTATTAAAAGTGGGATGAATTCCCAGTTTCACAACTTACATCGTTAGGATGGATATTATCGGACAGCGTTCCCCAAGATTCTAATATAACTTCACTCCATACTGTTCAAACTCTTCAATATCGTGTAGATAACAACCTAGATGAGCTGTTGCAGCGTTTTTTTTTTAAATTATAAAGAAGGTGCTAGTAAAATTGCAAATTTGTCTCTAGAAGAGCAAGATTGCGAGGCAAGCAACACATAAAAGAAATCCATCAGACAAAAAAATCCTTTCAAAAAATCCCTAGATGAACTTGGAGACTCTCGAAAAGATGCAGAGCAAATGCTTACTAAAATGTCTCAGAAACATCAAACGTATCCACAGTTTTATCAACTCTATTCTGACTTTCTGGAAGAGTATGAATCCTTATTAGAGGAAAAATTTTGTCTACCCGAGTTATCAATATAGTATGCCGTCATCAACAAAAACCCATCTGGGACTTAGTTGCAAAGTTCTCAAAACTGTCTCGTCTGCTTAAAGTGATTGCTATTTGTCGTCGATTTTGCTAAAAAGAATCGGCATCAAATCTATTATTTAGCAACCATTAAGTACAGCAGAATTGGGCTATGAACGTAAATTTTGGATAAAACTTACTAAAAATTGTTATTTTCATACCGAAATTAACAGCCAGGCCCACGATGTCGAACGTTATCGTTCGCATTCATTTTAGACGATAAAGAGCTGATTTGCGGCCCACTAACATTCTTAGTCGAAAGAAAATTAGTACGAACGAAAACGTAAGTATCTCAGTACAAAATTGCGGCCCACTATGTCGCTTTTTTCTTTTTTGCGCGAAAACAAATGTCAAAATCAGTCACCTGTCTGTTTATTGTCGTCTGGAGTTTGTTAAAGAACAAAAAAAGTTTATTTAAAAAAAAATTGAAATTTTTAAAAAGAAAATGGAAAATAAAGGGTAAATATGTGATAAAATTTATATACATACATAATGTGTACATACATACATAATATGTATGTAATATGTACATGTGTACATACATAAGTACATAGGTATTGTGTTATTAAACATGTTAACATTTCAGCATAAAAAAATCAACGTTTCAACAACTACAGGCTCTAGTGGAATACATGGAAGAGCATCCTGATTTCGCTAGGGGGAACTGCAGTTTATGGCAGCAGCAAAATATCAATGGAGGAGCAGTGGGTACAACTTGTCAAAAAGTTAAATTCAATGGGGCCTCCTTTACGTAGCGTTGTTGAATGGAAGAAAGTATGTATATAATTTGACTTTAAGAACTGGTTCGTTTGTTACTTTTAGTATTTATTTCCAGACTTGGGCTGACTTAAAGTCACGCACCAAAAAAAAAATTGCTGAGAACAAAAAAAGTTTGCGTGAAACAGGTGGTGGGCTGTACCGGATATGTAATTTAACGGAGCTGGAACAAACAATTGATAGAACACTGTTTTTATCAAAATCAGGAGCACCATGTGGCGCCACGTTTGGCTACCCAGATTGTGTTAGCTCTAAAGCACAAAACGATGTGAGTTCTTTTCAGGTATTAGACACACCACCCAGGACTCACACAGCTATTGCCGTGGTAACACCTACTAGGCAACAAGGAAAACCCCCCACTTCTTCTACACCGCTGCCGAAGACACAACCAAATGCGTCTTTAGCCACAACAGCAGCAAACGATTGGTTTCTTCCAACAGCTGAATATGTGTTACCACAACCACGATCGCAAAAACGTAAGTCAAGTGAAACTGAGGAGGAGTTACCTGGTTGCTCTTCGGCCAAAAAGCAGAAAGCAACAAGTGACCAAATGTGTCTTATACGGCGTCAACTTCGGGTAAGTGAATCGTTAGCTGCTACGGCCAAAGAGCAAGCTGAAGCCACAAAATCCTTAGCGGAAGCAACAAAAGCCATTGTTTCAGCTGTAACACGAATGGCAGATGCAGCTGAAACTCGAGCGGAAATGGAAAAAAAACTCTGTAACACAAGAACAAATTTTAGCTTCTATTAACGCTTTTCGAATAGAGCTAGCAAATTATTTTTCCAAAAAGTAATTTTTTGGTTTCACAAAAGCTCTGTTTGTACATGAACCAAACTATGTATATATCTATGTAAGTAATTCTGACGCGGTGACCCAAAATTTAAAAACTAAATGAAAGTAGACAGAAATTATAAATTCATAAATAACCCCGACTACCTACTTCCAGTCTGTACAAAGCTTTTAAATTTAGCATGAAACAGTTAAATGTTTTTTTTTTACATATTTACCCCTTAAATATTGAAAGTTCTTTAAAAGTGTAATATGAATTCAAAATAAAAATCTGTAACTCCACACGGCTCACCGTTTCAGACGTGCTTGCTTATGTAATATATAAGTATTTCGGCTATATTTATGACTTTTTTATTTTGTGTTAATTTTTTTATTTTGTCATATTTGTACATACTATGTGCATATGTACATATATATCTAGGTATTGGATTTTTTTCTTTTTAAATGTATAATATTTTGTTAAGTACTTCTCATAAAAGTATACTTTGTATTTTTCTAAAGTGAATAGCATAAATTTATTTGTCTTTTTGTTTGTACTATAATAATTCAATTCGTTATTTTTCCCTATAAAATAAAAAATCTGTTTTATTACAAATCATTAAAAAGCAGTATAAGTATGTGTTTTTAGTTTTATTTTACTTAAAAAACGTAACATAAATAACAACAATACATTGGAATCTTCTTGAAGTTTGTATAATTGCTATTATTTATTTTTAAAAAAATCTTGGAATAAAATCTTGAAATAAACCAAAAATAGTGAAGTTTTACAAAGTATAAAAATTATTTTGAACAAATAGTTAAAAAACATTGTTAGGTATAGAAATTTTCAAAAACCTTTGTTTTAGAAGAAAAACCTAAAAAAATTTAGCATCTCAAAAAACTTGGTAAATCTTACAATATAATAACGCTGTGTGTGGCACATAATTGATGATTGATTAGAGGATGGATATGCTGTGAAGTGGTGGCGTTATGAATTCTGAATCTAGAATGTGGCAAATGAGTTTAATTGTTGATATAGTTGTTTGCAAAAAACTCTGGTATGCTTTGACAATGTTTTTGTCCTGAAATTAAAAACAAAAAATTAAAATTTAGTTTTATGTTCAATGCACCTACTCGATATCAACAAATGGTAAATTATTACGTACTGCAACAGGCTGAAAATGGAAAACTAGGTTTTATAAGCTGATAGCTATACCTCGCCGTATAACAACGGCAGTTCCGTCTCCTTCATCACCGCCTTCCACATCAGTTACGCCATCATTTTCTTCAATGTCATCACATTCCTCCTGTCTGCAGTTAAATTTAATGCACATATTGTGTACTGCACAACAAGCATTTATTATTTGTGCCGCTTTCTCAGGACTGTAATGCAGACCCCGGGAGGAAAGGATGCATCGAAATCTATTTTTCAGGACCCCAAAACATCGCTCTACCACATTGCGTGCACTGGCATGCTTCTTATTGTACCGCCTTTCAATACCGTCTGTTGGACTCCTGTAAGGAGTCATTAGAAAAGGCTTTAGTTTGTAGCCACCATCCCCTGTAACAAGCAAAATTGTTTTCAGCTACATAATTTATTTGAATATCAAAATTATATTACCTAGAATCCAAGCGTTCCTTCTTCCATTGTCAAAGGCAGTTTGCAATTTTTCGTCGACCACACTGTATTCCCATATAAACGCATCATGGTTGGAGCCGGGATACCTAGCGTCTACGTACCTGATAGCCATTTTGTGGTCACAAATCTGATAGTCAAAAATTGCTGTTTGTTTATATTTTGTTTTTTGAATTTAAATGTTATGTACTTACCACCATTGCGTTTATGCTATAATACCCCTTTCTATTATAGTACAAGCGCTTTATATCGTCGCCCGGAGACTTGATTCGGATATGTGTTCCGTCAACGCATCCTATTACGCCCGGGAAACCAGTGCGTGAGAAAAATTCCTCCATTATTTCTCGCTCTTCTTCTGGGGGAGGCATTTTAATCCATTGGGGACATATATGATCTTCAAAAAAAACGCAAACATTCTTTAATAATTCTATATACTGAAGCCTTACCTGTAGATGATACACTTTCGTTCCCTATTGAACGTTGGTAGCTTCCCGTGGCCAAGAATCTCAAAAATGTTGCCAGCTTAATATCCAAGCGAATATGCGTGCTTCGGAAACCTGTACTGCACTTTTCTTGCATTACTTTGAGTATCAAAGCAAATATATCCTTTGATACACGAAAGTTTGCCAAGAATCTAGTATATGTAAGGCGAATGGGTATTTATTTTTACATGCACTCACATATTACAAAATAATAATGTCTTGTTACTTACTGGTTTGTTGGCATATTGAAAACATCGGAGATGTCACGCAATTGCCTGCGAGACACTTGCTCCACCTGCTCCGTTTCTTCCAAAAAATGAACTGCCACTGTCAAATCCATAATGTATGTATTTTGTTTTATTATTTTTGTTTCTCTTTTTTTTTACAAATCACACAATGGACAAAATTGAAGATTTGTTTACTTTTTTACTGTCAATTTTAAGTAGCGCATAGTTGCATTTTTCATAATAGAATTTTTACATTTTAGTGCTTTTTCTTAAATATTGGCGATTAATTTGTGGAATTGTAGATAAGGTAACACAGTAGTTTATTTTAACTACGTTAGCAACGTAAAGGCAAGCGAACGACAAGTCGAACGATAGTGGGCCGCTTTTTTGAACGAAAGTGAGTGACTAGTTTTCTTTTGCTTTCGTTTGCTTTCGATATCGTGGACTGTAAGGCTCTTCAAGGAAGTCAGTTTTTGCCAAATTCTCATCCTCTCAGCAAACTTACGCCATTTATTGACTCAGACGGATTACTTCGTGCTGGAGGGCGCCTACGTAATGTGCTTACGCGTTAATGTGCTGAGGTACCCAAGTTATGTGCGTTTATCTGTGGCAATCTTACTGGATACTATGTGGACGTTCTTCTATCAAAGCATTCAACCGCCGATGTGTTCGCTGTACGAGGATCAGCGGCGATACGGCTCGACTGCTTATGGGTCAGTTACCAACCAATCGAACAACTCCTGCAAGGCCATTCCTGCATTCTGGTGTTGACTATGCAGGTCCATTGCTTATTAAGGCTTATCGTGGTCGTGAAGCCAAACAATACAAAGGCTACATTGTAATTTATGTTTGTTTATCAACATCAGCCGTACATATTGAAGTTGCCTCAAATTATTCAGTTGATGGATGTCTTGCAGCATTTAAAAGATTGGTAGCTCGACGCGGTATTTGTTCTACGCTAACTAGTGACTGTGACACCAGCTTTATAGGTGGTGATGCAGAGCTCAAGCGGCTCTTCACTCTTTCTTCTAAAGAATTTTTTAGTGAGTTGATGGCGGCTATAATGTTTGGTTACTGAGTCTAATAAACTGGAGCTTAAAGTCAAAATTTTGTGTTTCTTATGGAAAATATATAATACCGATAAAAAAAACTTCTCAACAGAGTCATTGAAAATATTAACCATCGCATAGAGGTAGGGGTAAGGTTAGGTTAGGTTGATTGGAGGGGTGTGATAGCCCATGTCATACGACATACACTTTAGCCAGTGAAGGCTTGTTGTGTATGTCACCGAAGCCGTAGTAAGCATTTGGCCGATATTTTGTTTCACACACAATTGTCATAGATCCTTCTATCATAATGAGAAATTTTAAGATAATTTTCTGAAAACTTTTTGTTTTATTTCCAATTAACATTGTATATATACATACATACATATATATATATATATATATATATATATATATATATATATATATATATATATATATATATATATATATATATATATATATATATATATATATATATATATATATATACATATATATATATATATATATATATATATACATATATATATATATATATATATATATATATATATATATATATATATTATATATATATATATATATATATATATATATATATATTATATTAATTAACACTATTTTTTCGACCTTTTTTGTTTTAATATATATAATTTTTGTAATCAAGCGTTAGGTCTTTTTTTAAAAATAATAATAATTTTATTCAATATTTCGACGCCTCTTTGGGCGTCTTCTTCAGGAAATTTTTTTATTAATATGACAATTGAAAAATTTTTTTTGAAAACTTATTTTACATACATACATAAATGAACAAATTGAAAAAATTTTTATGAACCAATCAAAATTTAATAAAGTAAAAAATTTTTTAAAGGAAACAAAAAACTAAACAAAAAATGTTTTTAACCTATGAAGAAATGAAAAATCCTTTATACTAATTATATAATAACAATAAAAAATATTTTACATTCCTATTAGTCAGTTTAATTTACGAATCAAATGTCTATAACATTGAGCAACATTATCTGTATCAGTTTTATAGTTTACTATCTTATTACTTGGAACATTAATAATGTTAAGCATCTCTAACATACAACGTCGTTTAAAATTCTTCTCTATAGCTAAGACTGATACTTTGCTAAAGTCCGGATTATGACTAGAGTTACAACAATGTTTCGTTAATGCTGTCTTTTGTGAAGTTGAAACATTCCTATACTTTTGGTCTGACTTGTGTCCTGCCAACCTAGTCTTCAATTTATTCTTTGTTGTACCTATATATACTTTATCACATCTCTCATTATTCTTACCATCGCATGGTATCTTATAAACGACATTAGATATGTCTAATTTTTCTACTTTATCTTTAGTCTTTGTGAATAATTTACCTACTGTATTATATATTTTATGAGCCATTTTATAGTTTCTGTTATCAAAAATATTTGATTTTTCTAATCTCTCGGACATCATTGGTACATAAGTTAACGATTTATAAATTTTTTGTTCCCGAATAAGAAATAGCCAGATCAAAATTGACTAAGATTATTGATAGCCACACAAATAAGATTAAATTAACAAATAGGGATAGATTTGTATTAGATAAAGTAAAGCTTTGCGAAAAATTCTTAAAGTCTAATAAAGACATAATTATATTAAATGCAGATAAAGGTA
>OY813002.1:41923247-42015747 GCA_963681545.1 Germaria angustata
CATTCGTTTTGAGCATTTTATCTAGACGACCCCTTAGGGGCCGCATATTATTTACAAATTTGCTGTAAAAGTTTAGTGCTCCGAGAAATGAACGAATTTCTGAAACAGTTGAGGGCTCTGGCATTCTTTGAATAGCTGATATACGCTCTGGATCAGGTTGTAAACTCTGATTATTTATAACATACCCGAGATACCTTACTTCGGTTGAAAAAAAATCACATTTTTCAAATTTTATTTTAAAACCATAGTTTTGTATTCGTCGCAAAACTTCATGTAGGTTTCTGCTGTGTTCGGCTTCATCTTTTCCAAACACGTAAATATCGTCGATGTATGCTGCTACGTTTTCCATACCTGCTAACATTTTATCCATAATATGCTGAAATATGGCTAGAAAAGTTTTTACGCCAAATACCATACGATTGTACCGAAATAATCCCCTATGGGTGTTAATTGTAAGAAGATGCTTAGATTCTTCATCGACTTCTATCTGTAGGAATGCGTCGGACAGATCGATGTGACTAAAATATTTTGATTTGGCTAACCTTGAAAATATGTCTTCGGGTAATGGTAGCGGATACTGGTGAGGTTCTAAGGCGTTATTTAATCCTGTGGAAAAATCAGCACATATTCTGATGGAACCGTTTGCTTTTTTTGATAACAACTGTAGGTGCTGCCCATTCTGAGTAGTTTACTTGTGAAATCACACCAGTGTGTTATAACCTTTGCCACTCTTCCTCTACCAATTTCTGTACCGCATATGCTACAGGGCGCTTCGTGCGAAAAATTTTGTTCTTGGTTTGGGTTAACTGACAAATTCGCCTTTGTTTTTATACATGACCTAAATATCCCGTCGAAAATGTCTGAAAAAGAACTTTTTTAAAAACGAAATTTTATCATTAAAACCACAATGACTCTCCCGTGACTATGCTTTCACATTATTCCATATGTTATTAATTGGCATTTCATCCAATTTCAAAGCTTCAATCCAATCAAGCCCCAATACATTCAAATCAGCGAGTGGTGTTACGAGGCAGGTTACCACAGCTTATCACATGCTTTCGTGCTTATCACGAAATTTTAGATCACATACAAATTGAGATGAAAGTGGTAATTTACCCGTTGCGCTTTTAGCAGTGTTTGTTACTTCTGTGGCATTATTTACACGCAGTTTTTTAAAAGTATTTTCTGAAATTATTAATATGTAGGAAGCGGTATCTAACTTGTAGTTTGTTATTAACCACAAAAATGCTTTTTGTTTCAAAATTGGTACTTTTTGTTTTTTTAATGAAAGATTTTTGTCTTGAACTATTTTGTTTGCTTTTCTTTTTTGAAAACTTTACAGTACCCTTCTTTGTGACTAACCACTTTGCACTGTTCACATTCATGTTTCTTATACGAGCACTCATTTGCAAAATGCATTTCTCAGCGAAACCAACATGGATACTTTGGCACCGAATTTTTCTTTGTGTGAATTGTTTTTACCATCATATCGGATTTAGATTTTTCTATAAGGACTGTGTCAGCTTTGAGGTTAATTATTCGCTGACACTCTGTAGAAAGTAAGTCAAGTGTTACTTTATCAAGTGTTACTTTATCACAGCATTTGAACTGATCTAAGGTGAGATCTTTTAATTTGAAAAGTTTACATTGTCGATTTACAATACCGGCATATGTGATGAAATCGGTAGTAGCATATTTTGTATTTTGCAGACAATTACATATATCTTATGTTAAACTGTGAAGTTTGTAGTCCAAATAAAGTTGCCAGCTTCTGTACGGTTTCCTTAAATTTGAAATCACGAGCATGTTTAGGCAATATATAATTTATATATTTACTATGTACCATTGGGCTAAGCTTTCTTAGCAGCAAACGAACCTTGGCTGCGTCATCTAGTTTGGCAGCATCTACGTTAAACAAATCTTCATACCACATGTCAAATGTGAGGTTATGCTCATCATGACGAAATTCTGTAATGTTTGATGCAAGCGCCTCAATCAGGAACTTCGCACTTTCACTTTTGATGTTCATTTGTTCTTTATGTGGAGTGAGCTTCCTCATTAACTCCTGCATTGCCAAATGGTCTTGATGCTCTGGCTCCTTTAGTTGCTGTAGGAGTGAAGTTATGGCAGCTTCCATTTTTTTAAACTATTATTTGCAACAATTGCTTTTTTATTTATTTAATTTAGTGCAAATTTGTTTTTATATGTACTACATATATAAGTAGTAGTATATTTTTTTTGAAAGTATATAGTTTTTTCAATTATCTTTTATTTTCCTCGTCGCCAATGTTAGATCTTCAACTTCTTTTATTCACTCCTCAAATCACACTGAAAATTACAAATGGATTCCTACACTAATACTAGTATACATTCTTTATATATATAAATTCATATACATGTATGTATGTATTTAGGAAATGTTCTGAAAAAAGTTTATGTTAGGGTCAACACCCAACAATATGCATAAACAAGTGCATGTAGAACGGCAACAATAGAAATTAATGCGGTTTGATATCAATAAAAAAAGATTAATACCAGTGACGGCACTACCTTTAGATAGGGTACAGTGACTAATGTGATCTCACCCAACATTCTCCTCCCGTTTAAACGCCTGTGTTTCAAGAATCATTAGAGCTCGGAAGGGGAGCAATTTTATGTACGGGCCGTCGACAGGATCCATTCGCAGTTTTTAATTCGACCACTCGAACGCATCCATCGGTACCACTAATTGTTTTTGTCACTCATGCTAAACGCTAGTTAATGAACAGACGTATTAGCGGAGTTTTTTTCTTTTTTGCAAACAAAAATACAAAAAAATAAAAAAAAATCGTAATAGGTACTGATTCGTAATTGTACTGATTTTGTGAAATTTTGCACTAATAATATTTCATATATTCTGAAACAACAAAAACAAACAAAAAACAACCGCAAACAAAGTGACTGAGGAATACCTTGCATGAGTGCCTCAAAAACAAACAATTGTGAAGTGAGTTCTAACGGCAGAAAAGACTATTTTACTGTGAGTTCTGATATTCTTAATGCACACAGTAAAAATAAAAAAATCGGATGATAGCCTTTTTCTAACGGCGAAGCCAATTTTTCGCGAGCGATCAACTTCGCTTACTCCAATGCCAAGTAGTGATTCGGTAATATTACCATTGCATAGTCCATATTTATTTAAGTCAGCGCCATTATCCGCTCCGGGCTCGTGTTAATCATTTAACCGAGTTATCACAACAGACAATAGTACTCAGAAGCCTACGGTGCCTGTCGGAATGGACAGATATATCACAGTGGTAAAGCGCGGGCGAAGCCCAAATTCTTCAAAGATCTCAACTGTTCCCAAGATATCCAGGGATATCGACGCCGCCACAGTTAACCGTCAAAACCGCTTTAAAATATTGCAGGATAACAATGACAAACCCGAAGCATCCTCGAAAAAACCTCCAAACCTCCTCAAATCTATTTGAGAGAAAAAAATTCAAACACCCTTATCAAAAAATTAATATCGGTCATTGGTTAAAAGGCATTTCACATTGTTCCAATAAAACGTGGTAACATTGATGAAACTAAAATTCAAATATACGAAGAAGAAGATTTCCGCAAAATGGTTAATGAATTCGAAAAAAATAAAACAAGGTTTTACACATTCCAGCTTAAAAGAGCTAAAGGCCTACAGATCGTATTGAAGGGCATAGATTCTGAAATAAAAGATGCACTCACCCTGGAAGGATTCAAGGTAAAAAAATGTATCTAACATAATTAACATAAGATCCCCCAACCTCCTTTTCGTCTTGAACTGGAGCGAAACGATGTAATATTGAAGAAAAATGAGACCCATCCCATTTATAACCTAAAATATCTCTTATACCGGAAAATCATAGTTGAAGAACCACACAAGCGTTCAGGACCCGTACAGTGCCATAATTGTCAAGAATATGGCCATACGAAAACTTATTGCAAATTACCTACTGTTTGTGTTGTGTGCGGCGAATTACACAATACTGCTATTTGCAATAAGTCGAAGGACCAGAAGGAAAAAAGTGCAGTAATTGTGGAGGTAATCACACTGCTAACTACATGGGATGTCCTGTATGCTCTTTCGTTAAACAGGCTATGAGTCAAAAGCCTAAAGTAGTCCCAGCGCAAACAGGAAATACGTACTCCGCCACTTATCCTGTAATGACCCAACCTATCACTACACAAGTATCGTATGCTGACGCTGTGAAGATCAACTCTGTTCCAGTGCAAAAACTGTCAGCACCAACTAATACAACAAATGCAAATGCAAGATTTAATTTCAGTCGCCTTGAAGCTACTCTTGATAATCTGGTGCAAACTATAAACAACTTTACAACAAATATGACTAGCATGATGCAAGAAATGCTACGAATGCAGAACACACTACTTCTAGCATTAGTTAATAAGCCATGAACACATTGAAAGTATGTTTCTGGAACGCAAACGGCATTCGCCAACATAAAAATGAACTTGAGCTCTTCCTCACGGTTAAAAATATTGATATAATGTTGCTATCTGAGACTCATTTGACTTCGAGAAGCTTTTTTAAAATGAATGGCTACAGCTTATATGACTCAAAGGACCCGAGAGGAAGAGCATGCGGAGGATCAGCAATTCTAATAAAGTCAAGACTCAAGTACTATATTCTTGAGAACACTTGTGAAGACCATCTACAAGCTACAAATATTTGTATCGAACATTTTTGTACAAATCTCGTAATATCATCAGTTTACTCCCCTTGGACCTTGTTTCGTAGCAGCTGGGGACTACAATGCAAAACATACGTTCTGGGGATCGCGTCTTATTACACCTAGAGGTCGAGAATTGTTCAACACAATTTCAAAAATGGGTTTGGATGTCATTTCTAGCGGGGAGCCCACTTACTGGCCTACTGACATACAAAAAATTCCGGATGTTATAGATTTTGGGGTCATAAATAATATCCCTAGGGATTTAATTCATGTTGAAGCTTCACATGATCTCTCCTCCGATCACTCTCCCACTATCGTTACAATTTGTAGCCCACTAAGAAATGACTTACCTCACCCATATGTGAAGATGATAAATCGTGTTAACTGGCTGGGGTTCAAAAAATATCTCAGTAGTCATTGTACGGAAAACATCAGGCTTAGAACTTCCGATGATATTGAATTCAACATTGCCAATCTTACCGAAAATATTAAACAGGCTGCTAAATATGCCACTGCCCCCCATCGGCAGACTGGGTTTAATAGAATTTATTCTGCGGATATTGAACGTCTCGTATATGAAAAAAGAAGAGCTATAGGGGAATGGCAACAGCTCAGATCGCCCCAACATAAAATCAGACTTAGAGAATGCACTAAACGACTCCAAGAGTTGATTGCATCTGAAAAATCTGCTTCTCTTAAGAACTATCTTGAAGGTCTCGATGTCACTGCAGCATCTAATTACTCCTTGTGGCGCGCTGCTAAAAAAAACTTAAAACACCCGTTGAGTCTAAACCACCCCTGCGCACTTCTACCGGAGGTTGGGCAAGAACTAATACTGGAAAAGGTAACATATTTGCTGGTCATTTAAAAAACGTATTTACACCAAACACATGTAGTGTTGCTGTTGATTTGCCGAGTGTAGTTGCTCGACCCATGAAATTTAAGTTGCGTGATGTACAAAAACTAATTGCTGAATCCAACCCGAAGAAAGCTCCGGGTATTGATGGAATTAGTAACAAGATGCTGATGAAGTTGCCTCGTGTTGCTATTAGAATCCTGTTATTTATTTTTAATGGCATTTTACGACTGGAGTATTATCCACATAGCTGGAAACTTGCCGTGATCAAAATGATTCCTATGGCAGGCAAAGATCTTACCAAGGCTGAGTCATATGGTCCAATAAGTTCATTGTGAACCATTTCAAAACTTTTCGAAAAGCTGCTCATGACAAAATTGTCAACAATTCTAACTAATAATGGGTGTATACCGGACCATCAATTTGGTTTTAAAAGTCAGCATAGTACCGTTGAACAATGTTATAGATTGGTTCATTTTATAAGAAGAACATTTGAAGAAAAGAGGTGTTGTTCTTCTCTCTTTATTGATGTTTCTCAGGCATTTGATAAAGTGTGACATAAAGCCCTCATTTTAGAAATAAAGACATATCTACCAATAAACATTGTAAATCTATTGGAAAGTTACATTGTTGCCCGGAAGTTCACTGTTGTGGAAGGAGACTTCATGAGTGTGCCCGAAACTATCTCATCCGGTGTGCCACAGGGGAGTATACTGGGGCCACTTTTGTATTTGATTTATACCTTTGATATGCCTGTGAGCAGTAATATCCACACTTTAACATTTGCCGATGATACAGCCTGCCTTAGTATGCATGAAAACCCTCACGAGGCATCCCGATATATTCAGGAACATATTGACCTGTTGGAACTGTGGTTGAACTTATGGAGAATAAAAGTAAATGAAAAAAAGTGTGTTATGTCACATTTACTCTACGAAGAGACACCCTTTCCCCCATTCGAATCAACAATCAAGTTGTTCCTCTGCACTCAAAGGTGAAATACCTTGGTATACATCTTGACCGACGGCTTACATGGAAACACCACATTGATTCTAAGCTAACACACATGAAGCTTAAATTAACTCAGATACATTGTCTGATTGGTAGAAATTCAGCCCTCAGTCTGGATTGTAAACTTTTAATATACAAGTCGCTTTTGAAACCCATATGGTGTTAATGAATTCAGCTATGGGCCACTGCTTCAGCTTCCAATGTAGAGAGAATACAACGAATGCAAAACAAAATTTTAAGGTTAATAACATTGGCTCCTTGGTACATGAAAAATTCTATTTTACATCGTGATTTAAATATGCCATATTTAACAAAACTCGAGTCCCATCCTAATCCTCTTGCTCGTAATATCTCTAACTTTACTGGACACATCCGCTTAAAAAAGAGGGACACTACGGCACTAATACGCAACTCTCCAGATGAAATTCTTTGAAAATATTTTTTGTGTATTATTAATTATTATCACTAAGTTTATATCCGACACTGGTTGGGCCTAATAATTATATATATATTTAAGATTTGAATACTTATTGTTAGTTCAGTTTTGAAGATACAATAAATAAATATTAGCGTGAAAAAAAATATTATCTTCATTAATGAAGACCAAATCCCCAAATCGGCTGGGTTTTAGACCATTTTGAATGAAGTTACAATGAATGAAGATAATCTGTAGACCACTGTTGCCAAAACTGATTTTTGAGAAACGTAATCTGCTGCTATCTATCTAGTGTTGATAAGTTTGTTGTATTAAATGTTGCTTCAGGTACGGATATTAAGGAGGAACCAATCAAAAGATGACCAGGAGTGAAAGATCCATCATCATTAGGGTCATCTGTCATTGGTGCAATAGGACAAGAGTTCAATATGGCTTCTATTTCTGCTATTACAGTTTGTAGTTCTTCAAATCTAAGACGGGCTTGAGACACACTTTTGATCAGAAGAGTTTTAGCCCATTTCACTGCTGCTTCACCGAAAATGTGGAGCACGAGGGGGAATAAAACAAAATTCGAACCCATTCTGTGAGCAATGTGTTTTAATATCAGCCTTTGTTGTTTCGGAGAGTAATTTTTCCTTCAGTTCTCTGAGGTGACTATTGGCGCCAGTAAAATTTGTTGCATTATCACAATAAATTCGTTGAGGCAGACCTCGTCGACTTACAAAGCATTTCAAACAAAGTATGAAGTTGTTTGTTGACAAATCAGACACAAGCTCCAAATGAAGCGCCTTTGAGCTGAAGCACACAAAAACAGCTGTACAGGTTTTGTAAGGTACCTTTCCTCGAATTTGGTATGAAGTAAGGAACGGACCACAAAAATCAGTACCGGTTATTAGAAATGGTCGTTGGGCTCTAAAACGATCAACTGGTCAATCGCCCATTATCTGACAAATTAATTTTGGTTTGTAGTGGAAACAATGAGTGCAGCTGCGTACCACCTTTCGAACTACTTCTCTTGCATTTATTATCCATACCCTTTGACGAAGTATACCAAGTAATACTTTCGGACCAGCGTGCAGATGAACGCGATGTAAGTGTTCAATGTAGAGTCTAACGAACCGATGGTTTTTGGGAAGTAATGCAGGAAATCGTGCATCAAAAGATATAGGCGCCTTAACCAGTCTTCCACCAACTCGAATTATATTAAGAGTATTTTTATCAATATCCATTTGTTGCATAAATGAAGCCAGTTTTTACAGATGAGGTTGAAGAAAGTTATTGTTCAAGAGTTCGGTTATTTCCGTACCAAAATTGGTTTGGTGTATGTGAGACACAATTTTCCAGAGTGTGTTGTCCAACTCATGGGCTGGGATGTGAGCAATATCGTTGGCTTTTGGAGACGAATTCACCTTCGATCTATTGAAAATATGAAAAATATACGTCATGATGCGAACAATTTTACCATAAGAAGATTGTGTTTCAATAATTTTTTCTGCATTTCTTCGTTCAGGAACTTCTAGTGTGTCAAGATCTGAGTTGGAAGGCCATTCTCAAGACGTAAGAATTCGGGACCAGAAAACCAGATCGTTGTAGGTAACTTTTCTGCAATGCATCCACGGGATACAATATCAGCAGGATTACTTTTTGACGGTACATGTCGCCAGGTTATGTCTATAGTCTGTTCTTGCAGCTCTGATAGGGTTCAACGACAGAAAGGGCTTAACCAGAGAGACAGTTCAATAAATAATTGAATTGTCGATTGGTGTGAGCAAAGAATTTTCATGTACCATAGTATTAAAAGTCGCAATAAATCGTTTATAATCAGCATATTTTTCATCGAAGCCTGGCAATTTCAATGAGCGCAATTGAGTTTGTTTAGGAATTCCAATCGAGTTGTTTATAAAACTGTGGTCCATTGAAGCCGAAAAATTATTTTTGTTTAAAAACGATAATATTTTTGCTTTGGCTGCAATATAAATTTCTTCAAGATCACCTCTAGCAGCGTCTGAAGGACATAACTTTTCGATTTGGGTTTGAATCTGCTTAAAATAAAACTCTAAAATTTCCAGCTTACACTGCAAAATTGTTGGATCGGCTTTATCGTCGTCTGTTTCGATTTTCTTCTGTTTGCTGGAAATGTTTCGCTTTGTTGTGGCTCCTTGTTGCTTTAAGGAAGCTGAAGTTGCTGACGACTTTAGACACACAGTTTTGTACCACAAATGATTTTTCCACTAATGTCTAAGAACCACAAATTGAACGCTAACTTGATAAAATGTTCACACGAAATTGCATAGACTTATCAGAATAACGTATTTAATTTTTCCAATACGAAACAGCAGTGTTTAAAGTTGGTTCCAAGAATTTTTCGAACAAATATACGGCTCTCTTCTAGAATGGGTTTCTTGCACAGAATTGAAGAAATATTTATGGGCCTAACTCTCGTCACCAATTTGAAATAAATTAAAACACCACTACAGATCGAGGCCGTCCTTAATTCAAGACCATTATGTGCCCTATCAGATGACCCTACAGATGTCAACGCAATTACTCCAAAGATATCCTCCTACAAAATGGCCTTTAGCCCGTATTTTAGAATTTCACCCTGGATCTGATGGTCTTATAAGAGTTCGCAACTGTGAAGACTGCCTTATAAACTTTCAAGCGACCTTTGGTTAAACTCTGCCCACTTCCAGTAGGTGATACCAATGATCTTTATACAAATCCCTAATGGAGGAATGTTTCCATTTACATATTCAATATACTTGAAATATCTCCATTTTAACATATTGTTAATTTTTCCCTTTCATCTATGTTTTAATTATCTATTAAAATTTTTAAATTTTCGTCACCTTCGGTAATAAGGCGGGCGGAATACTCGAACTAAATTTTTTCGCCAGTGTAAATTTTACATTATTGCTCTCAGTCTGTATTCTGCTTTTCTTTTTATATTGTAAGTTAGGAAGTTAATGGCGGCTATAATGTTTGGTTACTGAGTCTAATAAACTCGACCTTAAAGTCAAAATTTTGTGTTTCTTATGGAAAAGATATAATACCGATAAAAAGATCTTCTCAACAGAGTCATTGAAAATATTGACCATTGCATAGAAGTATCTCACCGAAGCCGTAGTAAGCATTTGGCCGATATTTTGTTTCATACACAATTGTCTTAGATCCTTCTATCATAATGAGAAATATTAAGATAATTTTCTGAAAACTTTTTTGTTTTATTTCCAATTAACATCGTATATATATAAATTAAAACGCGTTATGGCTTAAATTATGAATTATTTATTCCACGACAAATTAACTACTTATTTATTTATTTCATTTAGCCTATTTATTTATTTATTTCATTTAGCCTAAATTATAAGATAAATTAGAAAAAAAGCAATAGCATCGCAGGCCTTCAGGTCACAAATGTTTTGGATAGAACTTTTCATTATTATATTATTATTCATATAATACTTATTGTTTCTCTTATGTGTCTAGCTTAAATTTCATTATACAGTTTTGATGTTTTTAGGAATTTGGTTAATAGTATTATATTTTGTTTAGTAGGGTGGGTTAAAACGGATAAATGATCAAAGTTTTGGAATATTAAGATTCTTGTATTACTGGTATCTTGGCAATCGGTAAAAAAATGTTTTGGGGTTGTTGGGTACGTAATATTACAGCTGCAAAATGGATTAAAGTTGGTGTCAAATAGGCTTTAGTGTGTTAATTTAGAATGGCCTAGTCTGAATCTTATATATTTGATAAAATCCAGCCTTGTTATATCTCTGCCATAGTCTTTCATATAGTCGGTTATTGTATTTTTATCCTTGTTAATAATTCGATACCGGATTGAGCAGTTATTAAACATGTTTTCCCTGTCCTTGGAAGTATAATGCTGCACAATATACTCTTTTATGTCCTTTTGATTAAGTTTAATAGCAAAGATTAATGGCTGTTTCTCTGCACTTTTTGCAATGGTTGTCGGCAAATTCATTGCCGCGAATCCCGCTGTGTCCAGGAACCCATACTAATTTTATGTCCGGAAATCTTTTGATTAAAATATTTCTTATATTTAATGCGTATACTGTAGTGTTTGAAATGTTGGCAACCGAATACAATGAAGAGAGGGAATCAGAACAAATTACAAAGTTTCCACTTTTGTTTTCTATTTTCTTCAAGGCCTGCTAAATTGCAATAATTTCTGCTGAGAAAACTGAGCTTTAGTTAGGAAGATGGGAAATTTTTAGAATTTTAATATCCGAAGTTATACTGTATGTAACACCGGACGCGGTCTTTGATCCGTCTGTGAATAGGAATTCATGGTCTAAGAGCTCTTGCAAATAATTTGTTGTATTCGGAAGCAGTTGTATTGCTTTTAACATACTGGTGGAGAGATGTATTAATAGATGAATAACCAATCTGATTGTGGTCTATTCTTTTGTTGTAAGTGATTAGTTCGAATTTCTATGTTTTTGCAAAGCTGAATCATTCTGTATAAACTGGAAGGGATTTTTGGAACTTTCTTTGATCGAAGCAACTTTCTAGTAATATACTTAATAGGATTGTTGTGGCAAGCAGAAAAAAGTTTAGTTGTGAGAATATCTCTTTGTATGTCAAGGGATCTTATGTTAGATTCGTACCATAAATTTGATAAACGTGTAGATCGTAATGATCCTAATGCGGTTCTAATGCTTTCTTTTATAATTATGTTGATTTTATTTATTTGAGATTTTGGGGCATAGCCGAAAAATTGCAGAGCATAATTTACTTTGAAAGAACAAGTGCTCGTGTTATTGAAATAAGAGTAATTGGGTTTGAGTTACATTTAGGGTTAGACAACAGTTTTATTATATTTAACCTTTGGAATAAAGATTTTTGCAGGTTATCAATATGTGTTGTCCAGTTGTAACGGTTGTTTATGAAGAGTCCTAATAATCGTAAAAATTCAACTCTAGAAATGTTTATAGTTGACGCTCGAATTTCGCAGTTACAGTTTTTAAGCCGGCAAATATAAATGTATTTACATTTATTGGAAGATAGTGAAGCACCCGAAGTTTTGCACCAACTATTTATATCATTTATGATACTATCAATATTTAATACAAGACTTCGGTTCCGTTGCGATCTGATTATAAGATTAAAGTCATCGGCGTACGCGCAAAAATCTGTTTCTTTAAGTAAGGTGATGATGGTACAAAGTTTGTTGAAAGCTATTAGGAAGAGTATTACAGACAGAGGGGAAACCTTGGGGAATATCATTGTGTAAAGGCAATGTATTGGAATATTGTCTTTTGATGCATACGGTTTTTTCGGTTCGTCATAAAATTTGCTACATACCTGATGATATTATGACCGACTTCCATTCTAATAATTGGTCAAGTACAGAATGAATGCCAATCTTTTCAAATGCCTCTTCAAAATCCAATGGCAGAACGGTCACGTGCTTTCGTGTTAAGAGGCAATTAGCAATTTGATAATCTACATACAGTAGACTATCAATTGTAGAGCACCCCTTCTTGAAGCCATTTTGTCGGTTATCCAGCAGTTTGTTGGATGTTACAATCCATCATAACCTATTAGCAATTATTTTATCTAGAACTTTCGATAAACAGGAGCTAAGTGATATCGGACGATAAGAACTCAACACTGTTTTGTTATTGCCAGGCTTCAGAATGGGGATGACTACACTATTTTTGAAATGCTGCGGTATAAAGTTGGTAAAAATTCTATTATATAGATTCAAAAGACTCATTTTCAGGCTGGAAGGTAATATTTTTAACATATGTATGTACTCACAACTAAAAAAGCTATTTGTTAATTAAAAATTTTTTTCATAAAATATTTGTTTATTTATATATTTTTTCAAAAAATTATTGTCATTCGAACACACAATAACTGGTGCCTGATTTTGAAATTTGTGTTCGCAAAGTTGACAACAACTTCGAAATAGACAAACGCATTTTTGTATGAAAACACTTACATTTTCATTCGAGTTGTCGTTCGAGTCATCGTTCGCATAGAACCAACTTAGGTAAACCCAATTCAATTATCTTTCGCTTAGATTGCGAAAGAAATTTTTCTTTCGACATCGGCAAACAGGCCGCTAGTTTTTTTATTAAACTGCTGAACGGCCCTAATATAATAACTATAAATTCAAATATTTTAAAAATAATTGTGCAATTCTTTATGATATTTCTTCGATAAACTGACAAAGAGAAGAGAATACTTGTTGTAATTTGTGTAGTATTTTTTTGAGAAGTTTAACAGGAAAAAGCTGAAATGAATTAATGATATTTGAAATATTTTTTAAGAGAATGTGATTGATTTGTATTTCTGATGTCAAAGAGAATAGGTTAATTGAAAGAGTAACTGAGGATTTATGAGAGAAATGAAAAATGATAACTAGGTGTAAAGAAGTTATTATAAATTTTAATAGGAACAGATTAAGAGCTAAATTAAATGAAATTATGAATGAAATAAAATAATGTATGAATTGAAAAGATGAAAGATACTTATATTTTTGTTGTTTCTTATACAAAGAATGAATAATAAAATGGGTAAAATAAACTAATTTTGAAAGCAAAACTGAGAAGATAATAGAACAGTGGCTGCGATGAACAGAATAATTGAAAGAAATAATAAAATGTGACATTGTTAAGATATTATTTTAGGGCACTTCGTTTTGATTTACGTGTAGTTTTATTTCTCAGTTTTTTTTTGAAGAATTTATAGGTAAAATAATTGGCTGTTTTCCATTTACTTAGATGGTCAGTTTCCATTTCTGATATGGAGTTGTCGATGTCGTTGATTAGATCCGAATAGTCCTTTATAAAACGTGGTTGCTGATGTTGGAGCTATAAAGCTGGATGTGGAAGGTTTATCTCCAGTGCTACCTTTTACTATTGTCGAAAAGGACGTGCCCTGTTGAAGATGTCTCTGCCTATATAAGAATGTTGCCTTCTTCTTGCCTACCTTTTCCAAAGTTAATATAGTTTGTATTTCCTTCTCCTTGAGAAATATTGGACAGCGTCTATCAAATGTTGCGTGGTTAGTATCTTCTACTTGATTATTTTTGCAGTTTATGCATGATGGTTAGAGTAAGCATTTCTCTTTTATTTCCTCATTAGTACGAAAGTTGTTAGAACAATTACCACAAATTTTTTGGTTTTTGCAGACTTTTGTAATGTGACCATATTGTTGACAGTTTTTGCATTTAAGGGAAAGAGGGATTCACGGACGAGTTCTAACTTTTTCATATCAAATACTTATGTCCGAAGGTAAAACTATTGATGCAGATGTAATAACGACAAGCCCAGTCTCTATCAATTTACCATCTACATTCTTAAGAATTGTTTTTACAACAGCAACATTTTGTTCTTTTAGTTCTGAAAGGATTTCAGATTCTTCTATTCCACGGAGGTCATTTGAGTAGATTACTCCTTTGGCGAAATTTAAGGCTGGATGTTCTTTTATACTTATCTTTAACGTGGGCGAAAGTGACGTTAATTGAATTAATCTGCTGGCCTGTGTGACTGTCTTTGTTTAAATCAGAATTGATCTATTTAGCAACTTCTTACATTGTTGTACTTCTCCTGCGGCAACGTTGTGAACTACCTTTTTGATTAGGAAAGGTGAAACATTCGATAAGGTGTCTGAGCTTCCTATTCTTTCCATTACAAAAATTGTTCTCCAGGAGAGAGAATGCTTAGATTTTTTGTTTTATCAAGAGATATCAATGAGTTGCATAGCCCACCCCTGTCGGGTGGTTCAGACATTTTATAATAATTTATTATTTAATTCTAAAAACACTTAACCTCTGCTATAATTTCGATTCACTCTTTGTGTTTAAAGAAAGTTTTAAAATACTTTGTCGCAACGCGGTTTTATAAATAATAACCACGAGAACAGTTTTTTGAAACCCGTTATAAATCACTTCAGAAGCATGTCGGACAAATTAACTAATAATTGCACATAGTATAACATAAATAAAACGCGTTATGGTTTAAATTATGAGTTCTTTATTTCACTACAAATTAACTAATAATTGTACATAGTATAACATTGTTGATTTGGACCACAAAAGAATTTATAACGAACAAGTGATCCGCTATAAAGAACAACAAATATACGTATGCATGTAAATTATCTTAACATTTTTAACAAAATTTTTTTTCATACAAACAACAATGTATGTACATATGTACAAACAACAATGTATGTACATATGTACATGTGTTAGGATCTTCAACTTCTTTTATTCACTCCTCAAATCACACTAAAAATTACAAATGGCTTCTTACACTAATACTAGTATACATTCTTATATATATATATATATATATATATATATATATATATATATATATATATATATATATATATATGTATATATATATATATATATATATATATATATATATATATATATATATATATATATATATATAATTTTTCTACATGTATGTATGTATTTAGAAATGTTCTGAAAAGAGTTTATGTTCGGGTCAACACCCAATACCTCCCTCTCTTAAGTATTCAACTGGGACTGAAACGGTTTACTGGAAGACGTTGTCGTTGAGATCTTCTTGGGGTGGAAATGGCTGCAGTTTCTGTGAAGTCACATGATGTAGAAGGAAGTACTCTTGTATTTGTAATCTCGGAATTGTTAACACTTGTGGGATGTGTAACTCGAACGTCTTCTTGCGTAACTGGATTTTCGTAAACATCTAAGGAATAAAACCAATTCCTTCCGTCAGTAGTGTTTTCGTCTTCATTGTACCTTTTTCTTAATTGATTAACATGTGCGCGGATAAGTTTGCCATTACTCAAAAAAACGTTGTAGATAACATTACCGACTTGCTCGATGATTTTACTAGGACTCCAGCAAAAGTGGTTGTTTTCGTCGCTATTATTTCAGTCCATTTAGATAGCGCCTCGACTATGACCAGGAAATATTGTCCCTCAACTGGACCAGCATAGTCTATGTGTAGGCTTTGCCAAGGTCTTAATAGATTTGGCCATGGATGAAGTAATGTTTTTGTTGGCATTTTAGCTACGTCTGCACAGCTGTGACAATTTTGAACAAGTGTTTTTATATCGACATCTATGTTCGGCCAATATATATAGCTTCCCGCGATTGTTTTTGACCTCCCTATTCCCGGATGTCCATGATGAATTTGTTTAAGCACCCGTTTACGGTATACAGAGGGAATGACTATTCTGACGCCTAACATGATGACATTATCTTCAATGGAAAGCTCGTATTTTCTGTTAAAATAGGGTTTAGTTCCATGTTTGGTGTACTATCTGACCACTCGTTTTCAATAAAATAATAAATTTGTTTCAAAATAGGATCTTTTTGTGTTTTATACATTAATATTTTATATGTTATTGGTAACTTGTCTAAGTTATCACATCAGATTTGTTTTATTTCCTTTTCAAACGTAATTGCCGCAATACCATATTATTCGGTGTGTAAATGCTGTTTGTCAATAAGACTTGATAAGATATCGGCATAACCGAAACTATTTGTTGAGATAAAAGTGATTTCGAAATCATATGCTAAAAATTGTACTGCCCATCGCTGTAGCCTATTCGCTTGGTGTACCAATTATACCAATTTTTTTTCCAAAAATTGCAAGTAACGGCTTGTGATCGGTATGTAGCTTGAACTTTCGTCCGAAACTTTGTTACAGCAAATACTAGAGCCAGTGCTTCTTTCTCTATTTGGCTGTATGATATTTCAGTCGGTTTTAGCGATCTTGAAGCGTAACAGATAGCTTTGACTGTTCTATTCTCATACTCATGAAGCATACATGCACCCAAAACATAACTTGATGCATCTCCTGCTACAATAATACTCTTCGATGGATCATAATGTGTCAAAAGCAATTTTGAAGAAAGGATTTCTTTTACTTTAAAAAAATTTTTGCTATGATTTTGTGTCCAATGCCACTTAGCATTTGTTTTGAGCATTTCATCTAGACGACCCCTTAGGGGCCGCATATTATTTACAAATTTGCTGTAAAAGTTTAGTGCTCCGAGAAATGAACGTAGTGCTGAAACATTTGAGGGCTCTGGCATTCTTTGAATAGCTGATATACGCTCTGGATCAGGTTATAAACTCTGATTATTTATAACATACCCGAGATACCTTACATCGGTTGAAAAAAATCACATTTTTCAAATTTTATTTTAAAACCATAGTTCTGTATTCGTCGCAAAACTTCATGTAGGTTTCCGCTGTATTCGGCTTCATCTTTTCCAGACACGAAAATATCGTCGATGTATGCTGCTACGTTTTCCATACCTGCTAACATTTTATCCATAATATGCGGAAATATGGCTAGAAAAGTTTTTACGCCAAATGCCATACGATTGTAGCGAAATAATCCCTTATGGGTGTTAATTGTAAGAAGATGCTTAGATTCTTCATCGACTTCTATCTGTAGGAATACGTCGGACAGATCGATGTGATTAAAATATTTTGATTTGGCTAACCTTGAAAATATGTCTTTGGGTAATGGTAGCGGATACTGGTGAGGTTCTAAGGCGTTATTTAATCCTGTGGAAAAATCAGCACATATTCTGATGGAACCGTTTGCTTTTTTTGATGACAACTGTAGGTGCTGCCTATTCTGAGTAGTTTACTTGTGAAATCACACCAGTGTGTTGTAACCTTTGCCACTCTTCCTCTACCAATTTCTGTACCGCATATGCTACAGTGCGTTTCGGGCGAAAATTTTTGTTCTTGGTTTGGGTTAACTGTCAAATTCGCCTTTGTTTTTATACATGACCTAAATATCCCGTCGAAAATGTCTGAAAAAGAACTTTTTAAAAACGAAATTTTATCATTAAAACCACAATGACTCTCCCGTGACTATGCTTTCACATTATTCCATATGTTATAAATTGGCATTTCATCCAATTTCAAAGCTTCAATCCAATCAAGCCCCAATACATTCAAATCAGCGAGTGGTGTTACGAAGCAGGTTACCAGAGCATGCTTATCACGAAATTTTAGATCACATACAAATTGAGATGAAAGTTGTAATTTATCCGTTGCGCTTTTAGCAGTGTTTGTTACTTCTGTGGCATTATTTACACGCAGTTTTTTAAAAGTATTTTCTGAAATTATTGATATGTAGGAAGCGGTATCTAACTTGTAGTTTGTTATTAACCACAAAAATGCTTTTTGTTTCAAAATTGGTACTTTTTGTTTTTTTAATGAAAGATTTTTGTCTTGAGCTATTTTGTTTGCTTTTCTTTTTGTTTTTGAAAACTTTACAGTACCCTTCTTTTTGACCAACCACTTTGCACTGTTCACATTCATGTTTCTTATACGAGCACTCATTTGCAAAATGCATTCCTCAGCGAAACCAACATGGATACTTTGGCACCGTCTTTTTGTTTGTGTGAATTGTTTTTACCATCATATCGGATTTAGATTTTTCTATAAGGACTGTGTCAGCTTTGAGGTTAATTAGTCGCTGACACTCTGTAGAAAGTAAGTCAAGTGTTACTTTATCACCTTCATTTTCTAATTTGTTCAGCATTTTAGTACAAATATCATACTTTGTTGTTAATTTTAAACCCATGACGAAAATTAAGCATTTGAACTGATCTAAGGTGAGATCTTTTAATTTGAAAAGTTCACATTGTCGATTTACAATACCGGCATATATTATGAAATCGGTAGTAGCATATTTTGTAATTTGCAGACAATTATATCTTATATTAAACTGTGAAGTTTGAAGTCCAAACAAAGTTGTCAACTTTTGTACGGTTTCCCTAAATTTGAAATCACGAGCATGTTTAGGCAATATATACAGGCATGTTCTGCAAATCACTTTTTGTGAAAGTGATTTGAAATCACAAAAAAGGTGTTCTGCGCACAAAACTTTTTGAACTGTTGTGATTTAAAACCGGTCAGCTATGTGGCTGCCGATCTGAAATCACTTTCTTAATTTTGGACGGCTTTTTATATTTAACTCAATAAAAACTCATTAATTGAACACATTTATTTGTTTTTTATTTATTTTAAGAGTAAAACTGATGATTTTGTACCAAAAAATTGACTAAAATATAAAAAAATTGCAAACACTTTCTATTGTAACAAATGTTGTTATTTGCTTTTGTGATTTGACAATTTCTTTTTGTGATTTGCATTTACTTTTTAGTTGTCAGGTGTTTTTGTTCTTCGAAATTACACCGATGCTTGCCAGAGTAGATAAATGTTTCTTTCGACGAGAAATATATTTAATTTTTTTAACTAAAGAAGCTATTTCAAATAAAAATTAATTATTTTTGTTAAGTTATATTCAAAATATTTATTAACTATCAATTGTTTGCCTAATTTTAAAAATAATTACTTATAAAGTATTAGCAAATGGCAACAATAATTATATATTAAGAACAGTGGCAACCACAGATTACTAAATATATCTGTGGCGGCAACTTCGTGTGTATTCTTGAAACTACTTTCTTTTGTTAAATTAATAAATTTATTTTCAAATATATTACTGACAACAATAAAGCCCCAGGCATATCAACTAAATTTTTATTTAAAAAAATTTTAGTTTACGTTCACGTATTATTTTGACTAAACCTTTATTAATTTTTAATATATAAAAAATTGTCATCAAATCAAAGCAAAACATCAGCCGTTTTCTTGTGTTTTCGAAAAGGTAAAATCACACCGAAAAGTTAAATTTCTTGTGATTTTCAGAACACCACAAAATGACATTTGTGATTTTAAAATCACAAGTGATTTTGAAATATTGTGATTTGCAGAACATGCCTGATAATTTATATATTTACTGTGTACCATTGGGCTAAGCTTTCTTAGCAGCAAACGAACCTTGGCTGCGTCATCTAGTTTGGCAGCATCTACGTTAAACAAATCTTCATACCTTGCGTACCACATGTCAAATGTGAGGTTATGCTCATCATGATGAAATTCTGTAATGTTTGATGCAAGCGCCTCAATCAGGAACTCCGCACTTTCACTTTTGATGTTCATTTGTTCTTTATGTGGAGTGAGCTTCCTCATTAACTCCTGCATTGCCAAATGGTCTTGATGCTCTGGCTCTTTTAGTTGCTGTAGGAGTGAAGTTATGGCAGCTTCAATTTTTTTTTGTTGTAAACTATTATTTGCAACAATTGCTTTTTTATTTATTTAATTTAGTGCAAATTTGTTTTTATATATAGTACATATATAAGTAGTAGTATATTATTTTTGAAAGTATATAATTTTTTTCAATTATCTTTTATTTTCCTCGTCGCCAATGTTAAGATCTTCAACTTCTTTTATTCACTCCTCAAATCACACTGAAAATTACAAATGGATTCCTACACTAATACTAGTATACATTCTTTATATATATAAATTCATATACATGTATGTATGTATTTAGGAAATGTTCTGAAAAAGTTTATGTTAGGGTCAACACCCAACAACATGCATAAACAAGTGCATGTAGAACGGCAACAATAGAAATTAATACGGTTTGGTATCAATAAAAAAAGATTAATACCAGTGACAGCACTTCCTTTAGATAGGGTACAGTGCCTAATGTGATCTCACCCAACATTCTCCTCCCGTTTAAACGCCTGTGTTTCAAGAATCATTAGAGCTCGGAAGGGGAGCAATTTTATGTAGGTGCCGTCGACAGGAGCCATTCCCAGTTTTTAATTCGACCACTCGAACGCATCCATCGGTACCACTAATTGTTTTTGTCACTCATGCTAAACGCCAGTTTTGTGGGGGTATATTATGTTCATGAATGATGACCAAATCCCCAATATTGATATTTGGCTGGATTTTAGGCCATTTTGAACGAAGTTACAATGAATGAAGATAATCTGTATACCACTGTTGCCAAAACTGATTTTTGAGAAACGTAATCTGCTGCCATCTATCTAGTGTTGATAAGTTTGTTGTATTAAATGTTGCTTCAGGAACGGATATTAAGGAGGAACCAATCAAAAGATGACCAGGAGTGAAAGCTTCACCATCATTAGGGTCATCTGTCATTGGTGCAATAGGACGAAAGTTCAATATGGCTTCTATTTCTGCTATTACAGTTTGTAGTTCTTCAAATCTAAGACGGGCTTGAGACACACTTTTGATCAGAAGAGTTTTAGCCGATTTCACTGCTGCTTCCCATAGTCCACCGAAATGTGGAGCACGAGGGGGAATAAAACAAAATTCGAACCCATTCTGTGAGCAATGTGCTTTAATATCAGCCTTTGTTGGTTCGGAGAGTAATTTTTCCTTCAGTTCTCTCAGGTGACTATTGGCGCCAGTAAAATTTGTTGCATTATCACAACAAATTCGTTGAAGCAGACCTCGTCGACTTACAAAGCGTTTCAAACAAAGTATGAAGTTGTTTGTTGACAAATCAGACACAAGCTCCAAATGTAGCGCCTTTGAGTTGAAACACACAAAAACAGCTATATAGGTTTTGTAAGGTACCTTTCCTCGAATTCGGTATGAAGTAAGGAACGGACCACAAAAATCAATACCTGTTATTAGAAATGGTCGTTGGGCTCTAAAACGATCAACTGGTAAATCGCCCATTATCTGACAAATTAATTTTGGTTTGTAGTGGAAACAATGAGTGCAGCTGCGTACCACCTTTCGAACTACTTCTCTTGCATTTATTATCCATACCCTTTGACGAAGTATACCAAGTAATACTTTCGGACCAGCGTGCAGATGAACGCGATGTAAGTGTTCAATGTAGAGTCTAACGAACCGATGGTTTTTGGGAAGTAAGGCAGGAAATCGTGTATCAAAAGTGATATGCGCCTTAGCCAGTCTTCCACAAACTCGAATTATATTAAGAGTATTGTTATCAATATCCATTTGTTGTATAAATGAAGCCAGTTTTTGCAGATGAGGTAGAACAAAGTTATTGTTCAAGAGTGCGGTTATTTCCGTACCAAAATTGTTTGTTGCATATGAGACACAATTTTCCAGAGTGTGTTGTCCAACTCATGGGCTGGGATGTGAGCAATATCGTTGCCCTTTAGGACGAATTCGCCTTCGATCTATTGAAAATACGAAAAATATACGTCATTATTCGAACAATTTTACCATAAGAAGAATTTGTTTCAATAATTTTTTCAATAATTGACTCTTTGGCAGCTGTAGTGCATTTGAAAACAACTGCATTTCTTCGTTTAGGAACTTCTAGTGTTGCAAGATCTGAGTAATTTTTTCAATAATTGACTCTGGCAGCTGTAGTGCCTTTGAAAACAACTGCATTTCTTCGTTCAGGAACTTCTAGTGTGGCAAGATCTGAGTTGGAAGGCCATTCTGAAGAGTCAAGACGTAAGAATTCGGGACCAGAAAACCAGATCGTTGTAGGTAACTTTTTTGCAATACATCCATGGCATACAATATCAGCAGGATTACTTTTTGACGGTACATGTGGCCAGGTTATGTCTCTAGTCTGTTCTTGCAGCTCTGATAGGGTTCAACGACAGAAAGGGCTTGGCCAGAGAGACAATTCAATAAAGAATTGAATTGTCGATTGGTGTGAGCAAAGAATTTTCATGTACCATAGTATTAAAAGTCGCAATAAATCGTTTATAATCAGCATATTTTTCATCGAAGCAATTCAATGAGGGCAATCGAGTTTGTTTAGGAATTCCAATCGAGTTGTTTATAAAACTGTGGTCCATTGAAGCCGAAGAAATATTTTTATTTAAAAACGATAATATTTTTGCTTTGGCTGCAATATAAATTTCTTCTTTTCGATTTGGGTTTGAATGTGGCAAATCTGCTTAAAATAAAACTCTAAAATTTCCAGCTTACACTGCAAAATTGTTGGATCGGTTTTATCGCCGTCTGTTTCGATTTTCTTCTGTATGCTGGAAATGTTTCGGTTTGTTGTGGTTCGTTGTTGCTTCAACGAAGTTGCTGACGACTTTAGACTCACAGTTTTATACCACAAATGATTTTTCCACTAATTTCCAAGAACCACAAATTGAACGATAACTTGATAAAATGTTCACTCGAAATTGCATCACGAACGATATACTTATCAGAATAACGTACTTAATTTTTCCAATACGAAACAGCAGTGTTTAAAGTTGGTTCCAAGAATTTTTCGAACAAATATACAGCTCTCCTCTAGAATGGGTTTCTTCCACAGAATTGAAGAAATATTTATGGGCCTAACTCTCGTCACCAATTTGAAATAAATTAAAACACCACTACAGATCGAGGTCGTCCTTAATTCAAGACCATTATGTGCCCTATCAGATGACCCTACAGATGTCAACGCAATTACTCCAAAGATATCCTCCTACAAAATGGCCTTTAGCCCGTATTTTAGAATTTCACCCTGGATCTGATGGTCTTATAAGAGTTCGCAACTGTGAAGACTGCCTTATAAACTTTCAAGCGACCTTTGGTTAAACTCTGCCCACTTCCAGTAGGTGATACCAATGATCTTTATACAAATCCCTAATGGAGGAATGTTTCCATTTACATATTCAATATACTTGAAATATCTCCATTTTAACATATTGTTAATTTTTCCCTTTCATCTATGTTTTAATTATCTATTAAAATTTTTAAATTTTCGTCACCTTCGGTAATAAGGCGGGCGGAATACTCGAACTAAATTTTTTCGCCAGTGTAAATTTTACATTATTGCTCTCAGTCTGTATTCTACTTTTCTTTTTATATTGTAATGCCCAGTTTTTAACTTAATATTTAAATATGCAATTAGTTAAATTTAACATAAATTTAAATTGTATTTAAATACAGCTTCAGTTTTTCAGTGTTAAATAATTCTTGCTATTAAATAGCAATGAAAATATGGTAGCACTATGAAATGTTAAAAAATTTATCGATAGTTTCAAAGAAAACAGCTGTCGTAGAGATGGGCGCGAGTCGTGTTTTTTTTTCGTGACACGAAACATGCACGATCAACACGACGTGTTCGTGTTGAAAAAATAGATTTCTTTCGTGTTCGTGTCGTGTCTTGTTGAGCAAGAAAAACACGAAAACACGAAATGATAGTAGGTGTAAAATATGTATTCAGTAAAAAAATAAATTTTTTGTGTCATTGTATATGCAAAAAATATCAGCAAAACACAATTGAAATTTTTTATCATAACATCTTAACACATAGATATTTATTTGCAAATAACTAAATATATTTAAGTTTATGTGATTCTTTTATGTTAAAACAAAAATATATTTGTATGTACATAAGTACATATGTATGTACATCCATACATAAGTGAATTTAAGTTGAAAATTTTTTTTATTGAATTTAGTTTCGTGCGTGTTGGTTGGTCTCGTGTTTTGAAATTTTTTGCCGTGCGTGTTTCGTTCGTGCTTGACATCTTGGGTTTCGTGTTCGTGTCGTGTCGTGTTGAAAAAATCCAACACGCGCCCATCTCTAATTTGACGCCAAGAAATTGAGAGGTAAACAAACGGCAAAATCATATGTTAACTTCTGGACTTTAAATAAACTTTAAATGCCCAATGTTGCTCATTTAAGTTGCAATTAAATAAGCCTTGAAGAACTGTATTTCGGATTTAAATGGCATTTAAAGCTAAATGGCATTTAAATACAAAGTTAAAAACTGGGCATAAGTTAGGAAGTTAATGGCGGCTATAATGTTTGGTTACTGAGTCTAATAAACTCGACCTTAAAGTCAAAATTTTGTGTTTCTTATGGAAAAGATATAATACCGATAAAAAGATCTTCTCAACAGAGTCATTGAAAATATTGACCATTGCATAGAAGTATCTCACCGAAGCCGTAGTAAGCATTTGGCCGATATTTTGTTTCATACACAATTGTCTTAGATCCTTCTATCATAATGAGAAATATTAAGATAATTTTCTGAAAACTTTTTTGTTTTATTTCCAATTAACATCGTATATATATAAATTAAAACGCGTTATGGCTTAAATTATGAATTATTTATTCCACGACAAATTAACTACTTATTTATTTATTTCATTTAGCCTATTTATTTATTTATTTCATTTAGCCTAAATTATAAGATAAATTAGAAAAAAAGCAATAGCATCGCAGGCCTTCAGGTCACAAATGTTTTGGATAGAACTTTTCATTATTATATTATTATTCATATAATACTTATTGTTTCTCTTATGTGTCTAGCTTAAATTTCATTATACAGTTTTGATGTTTTTAGGAATTTGGTTAATAGTATTATATTTTGTTTAGTAGGGTGGGTTAAAACGGATAAATGATCAAAGTTTTGGAATATTGAGATTCTTGTATTACTGGTATCTTGGCAATCGGTAAAAAAATGTTTTGGGGTTGTTGGGTACGTAATATTACAGCTGCAAAATGGATTAAAGTTGGTGTCAAATAGGCTTTAGTGTGTTAATTTAGAATGGCCTAGTCTGAATCTTATATATTTGATAAAATCCAGCCTTGTTATATCTCTGCCATAGTCTTTCATATAGTCGGTTATTGTATTTTTATCCTTGTTAATAATTCGATACCGGATTGAGCAGTTATTAAACATGTTTTCCCTGTCCTTGGAAGTATAATGCTGCACAATATACTCTTTTATGTCCTTTTGATTAAGTTTAATAGCAAAGATTAATGGCTGTTTCTCTGCACTTTTTGCAATGGTTGTCGGCAAATTCATTGCCGCGAATCCCGCTGTGTCCAGGAACCCATACTAATTTTATGTCCGGAAATCTTTTGATTAAAATATTTCTTATATTTAATGCGTATACTGTAGTGTTTGAAATGTTGGCAACCGAATACAATGAAGAGAGGGAATCAGAACAAATTACAAAGTTTCCACTTTTGTTTTCTATTTTCTTCAAGGCCTGCTAAATTGCAATAATTTCTGCTGAGAAAACTGAGCTTTAGTTAGGAAGATGGGAAATTTTTAGAATTTTAATATCCGAAGTTATACTGTATGTAACACCGGACGCGGTCTTTGATCCGTCTGTGAATAGGAATTCATGGTCTAAGAGCTCTTGCAAATAATTTGTTGTATTCGGAAGCAGTTGTATTGCTTTTAACATACTGGTGGAGAGATGTATTAATAGATGAATAACCAATCTGATTGTGGTCTATTCTTTTGTTGTAAGTGATTAGTTCGAATTTCTATGTTTTTGCAAAGCTGAATCATTCTGTATAAACTGGAAGGGATTTTTGGAACTTTCTTTGATCGAAGCAACTTTCTAGTAATATACTTAATAGGATTGTTGTGGCAAGCAGAAAAAAGTTTAGTTGTGAGAATATCTCTTTGTATGTCAAGGGATCTTATGTTAGATTCGTACCATAAATTTGATAAACGTGTAGATCGTAATGATCCTAATGCGGTTCTAATGCTTTCTTTTATAATTATGTTGATTTTATTTATTTGAGATTTTGGGGCATAGCCGAAAAATTGCAGAGCATAATTTACTTTGAAAGAACAAGTGCTCGTGTTATTGAAATAAGAGTAATTGGGTTTGAGTTACATTTAGGGTTAGACAACAGTTTTATTATATTTAACCTTTGGAATAAAGATTTTTGCAGGTTATCAATATGTGTTGTCCAGTTGTAACGGTTGTTTATGAAGAGTCCTAATAATCGTAAAAATTCAACTCTAGAAATGTTTATAGTTGACGCTCGAATTTCGCAGTTACAGTTTTTAAGCCGGCAAATATAAATGTATTTACATTTATTGGAAGATAGTGAAGCACCCGAAGTTTTGCACCAACTATTTATATCATTTATGATACTATCAATATTTAATACAAGACTTCGGTTCCGTTGCGATCTGATTATAAGATTAAAGTCATCGGCGTACGCGCAAAAATCTGTTTCTTTAAGTAAGGTGATGATGGTACAAAGTTTGTTGAAAGCTATTAGGAAGAGTATTACAGACAGAGGGGAAACCTTGGGGAATACCATTGTGTAAAGGCAATGTATTGGAATATTGTCTTTTGATGCATACGGTTTTTTCGGTTCGTCATAAAATTTGCTACATACCTGATGATATTATGACCGACTTCCATTCTAATAATTGGTCAAGTACAGAATGAATGCCAATCTTTTCAAATGCCTCTTCAAAATCCAATGGCAGAACGGTCACGTGCTTTCGTGTTAAGAGGCAATTAGCAATTTGATAATCTACATACAGTAGACTATCAATTGTAGAGCACCCCTTCTTGAAGCCATTTTGTCGGTTATCCAGCAGTTTGTTGGATGTTACAATCCATCATAACCTATTAGCAATTATTTTATCTAGAACTTTCGATAAACAGGAGCTAAGTGATATCGGACGATAAGAACTCAACACTGTTTTGTTATTGCCAGGCTTCAGAATGGGGATGACTACACTATTTTTGAAATGCTGCGGTATAAAGTTGGTAAAAATTCTATTATATAGATTCAAAAGACTCATTTTCAGGCTGGAAGGTAACATTTTTAACATATGTATGTACTCACAACTAAAAAAGCTATTTGTTAATTAAAAATTTTTTTCATAAAATATTTGTTTATTTATATATTTTTTCAAAAAATTATTGTCATTCGAACACACAATAACTGGTGCCTGATTTTGAAATTTGTGTTCGCAAAGTTGACAACAACTTCGAAATAGACAAACGCATTTTTGTATGAAAACACTTACATTTTCATTCGAGTTGTCGTTCGAGTCATCGTTCGCATAGAACCAACTTAGGTAAACCCAATTCAATTATCTTTCGCTTAGATTGCGAAAGAAATTTTTCTTTCGACATCGGCAAACAGGCCGCTAGTTTTTTTATTAAACTGCTGAACGGCCCTAATATAATAACTATAAATTCAAATATTTTAAAAATAATTGTGCAATTCTTTATGATATTTCTTCGATAAACTGACAAAGAGAAGAGAATACTTGTTGTAATTTGTGTAGTATTTTTTTGAGAAGTTTAACAGGAAAAAGCTGAAATGAATTAATGATATTTGAAATATTTTTTAAGAGAATGTGATTGATTTGTATTTCTGATGTCAAAGAGAATAGGTTAATTGAAAGAGTAACTGAGGATTTATGAGAGAAATGAAAAATGATAACTAGGTGTAAAGAAGTTATTATAAATTTTAATAGGAACAGATTAAGAGCTAAATTAAATGAAATTATGAATGAAATAAAATAATGTATGAATTGAAAAGATGAAAGATACTTATATTTTTGTTGTTTCTTATACAAAGAATGAATAATAAAATGGGTAAAATAAACTAATTTTGAAAGCAAAACTGAGAAGATAATAGAACAGTGGCTGCGATGAACAGAATAATTGAAAGAAATAATAAAATGTGACATTGTTAAGATATTATTTTAGGGCACTTCGTTTTGATTTACGTGTAGTTTTATTTCTCAGTTTTTTTTTGAAGAATTTATAGGTAAAATAATTGGCTGTTTTCCATTTACTTAGATGGTCAGTTTCCATTTCTGATATGGAGTTGTCGATGTCGTTGATTAGATCCGAATAGTCCTTTATAAAACGTGGTTGCTGATGTTGGAGCTATAAAGCTGGATGTGGAAGGTTTATCTCCAGTGCTACCTTTTACTATTGTCGAAAAGGACGTGCCCTGTTGAAGATGTCTCTGCCTATATAAGAATGTTGCCTTCTTCTTGCCTACCTTTTCCAAAGTTAATATAGTTTGTATTTCCTTCTCCTTGAGAAATATTGGACAGCGTCTATCAAATGTTGCGTGGTTAGTATCTTCTACTTGATTATTTTTGCAGTTTATGCATGATGGTTAGAGTAAGCATTTCTCTTTTATTTCCTCATTAGTACGAAAGTTGTTAGAACAATTACCACAAATTTTTTGGTTTTTGCAGACTTTTGTAATGTGACCATATTGTTGACAGTTTTTGCATTTAAGGGAAAGAGGGATTCACGGACGAGTTCTAACTTTTTCATATCAAATACTTATGTCCGAAGGTAAAACTATTGATGCAGATGTAATAACGACAAGCCCAGTCTCTATCAATTTACCATCTACATTCTTAAGAATTGTTTTTACAACAGCAACATTTTGTTCTTTTAGTTCTGAAAGGATTTCAGATTCTTCTATTCCACGGAGGTCATTTGAGTAGATTACTCCTTTGGCGAAATTTAAGGCTGGATGTTCTTTTATACTTATCTTTAACGTGGGCGAAAGTGACGTTAATTGAATTAATCTGCTGGCCTGTGTGACTGTCTTTGTTTAAATCAGAATTGATCTATATAGCAACTTCTTACATTGTTGTACTTCTCCTGCGGCAACGTTGTGAACTACCTTTTTGATTAGGAAAGGTGAAACATTCGATAAGGTGTCTGAGCTTCCTATTCTTTCCATTACAAAAATTGTTCTCCAGGAGAGAGAATGCTTAGATTTTTTGTTTTATCAAGAGATATCAATGAGTTGCATAGCCCACCCCTGTCGGGTGGTTCAGACATTTTATAATAATTTATTATTTAATTCTAAAAACACTTAACCTCTGCTATAATTTCGATTCACTCTTTGTGTTTAAAGAAAGTTTTAAAATACTTTGTCGCAACGCGGTTTTATAAATAATAACCACGAGAACAGTTTTTTGAAACCCGTTATAAATCACTTCAGAAGCATGTCGGACAAATTAACTAATAATTGCACATAGTATAACATAAATAAAACGCGTTATGGTTTAAATTATGAGTTCTTTATTTCACTACAAATTAACTAATAATTGTACATAGTATAACATTGTTGATTTGGACCACAAAAGAATTTATAACGAACAAGTGATCCGCTATAAAGAACAACAAATATACGTATGCATGTAAATTATCTTAACATTTTTAACAAAATTTTTTTTCATACAAACAACAATGTATGTACATATGTACAAACAACAATGTATGTACATATGTACATGTGTTAGGATCTTCAACTTCTTTTATTCACTCCTCAAATCACACTAAAAATTACAAATGGCTTCTTACACTAATACTAGTATACATTCTTTATATATATATATATATATATATATATATATATATATATATATATATATATATATATATATATATATATATATATATATGTATATATATATATATATATATATATATATATATATATATATATATATATATATATATATATATATATATATATATATATATATATATATGTATATATATATATATATATATATATATATATATATATATATATATATATATATATATATATATATATATAAATTTTTCTACATGTATGTATGTATTTAGAAATGTTCTGAAAAGAGTTTATGTTCGGGTCAACACCCAATACCTCCCTCTCTTAAGTATTCAACTGGGACTGAAACGGTTTACTGGAAGACGTTGTCGTTGAGATCTTCTTGGGGTGGAAATGGCTGCAGTTTCTGTGAAGTCACATGATGTAGAAGGAAGTACTCTTGTATTTGTAATCTCGGAATTGTTAACACTTGTGGGATGTGTAACTCGAACGTCTTCTTGCGTAACTGGATTTTCGTAAACATCTAAGGAATAAAACCAATTCCTTCCGTCAGTAGTGTTTTCGTCTTCATTGTACCTTTTTCTTAATTGATTAACATGTGCGCGGATAAGTTTGCCATTACTCAAAAAAACGTTGTAGATAACATTACCGACTTGCTCGATGATTTTACTAGGACTCCAGCAAAAGTGGTTGTTTTCGTCGCTATTATTTCAGTCCATTTAGATAGCGCCTCGACTATGACCAGGAAATATTGTCCCTCAACTGGACCAGCATAGTCTATGTGTAGGCTTTGCCAAGGTCTTAATAGATTTGGCCATGGATGAAGTAATGTTTTTGTTGGCATTTTAGCTACGTCTGCACAGCTGTGACAATTTTGAACAAGTGTTTTTATATCGACATCTATGTTCGGCCAATATATATAGCTTCCCGCGATTGTTTTTGACCTCCCTATTCCCGGATGTCCATGATGAATTTGTTTAAGCACCCGTTTACGGTATACAGAGGGAATGACTATTCTGACGCCTAACATGATGACATTATCTTCAATGGAAAGCTCGTATTTTCTGTTAAAATAGGGTTTAGTTCCATGTTTGGTGTACTATCTGACCACTCGTTTTCAATAAAATAATAAATTTGTTTCAAAATAGGATCTTTTTGTGTTTTATACATTAATATTTTATATGTTATTGGTAACTTGTCTAAGTTATCACATCAGATTTGTTTTATTTCCTTTTCAAACGTAATTGCCGCAATACCATATTATTCGGTGTGTAAATGCTGTTTGTCAATAAGACTTGATAAGATATCGGCATAACCGAAACTATTTGTTGAGATAAAAGTGATTTCGAAATCATATGCTAAAAATTGTACTGCCCATCGCTGTAGCCTATTCGCTTGGTGTACCAATTATACCAATTTTTTTTCCAAAAATTGCAAGTAACGGCTTGTGATCGGTATGTAGCTTGAACTTTCGTCCGAAACTTTGTTACAGCAAATACTAGAGCCAGTGCTTCTTTCTCTATTTGGCTGTATGATATTTCAGTCGGTTTTAGCGATCTTGAAGCGTAACAGATAGCTTTGACTGTTCTATTCTCATACTCATGAAGCATACATGCACCCAAAACATAACTTGATGCATCTCCTGCTACAATAATACTCTTCGATGGATCATAATGTGTCAAAAGCAATTTTGAAGAAAGGATTTCTTTTACTTTAAAAAAATTTTTGCTATGATTTTGTGTCCAATGCCACTTAGCATTTGTTTTGAGCATTTCATCTAGACGACCCCTTAGGGGCCGCATATTATTTACAAATTTGCTGTAAAAGTTTAGTGCTCCGAGAAATGAACGTAGTGCTGAAACATTTGAGGGCTCTGGCATTCTTTGAATAGCTGATATACGCTCTGGATCAGGTTATAAACTCTGATTATTTATAACATACCCGAGATACCTTACATCGGTTGAAAAAAATCACATTTTTCAAATTTTATTTTAAAACCATAGTTCTGTATTCGTCGCAAAACTTCATGTAGGTTTCCGCTGTATTCGGCTTCATCTTTTCCAGACACGAAAATATCGTCGATGTATGCTGCTACGTTTTCCATACCTGCTAACATTTTATCCATAATATGCGGAAATATGGCTAGAAAAGTTTTTACGCCAAATGCCATACGATTGTAGCGAAATAATCCCTTATGGGTGTTAATTGTAAGAAGATGCTTAGATTCTTCATCGACTTCTATCTGTAGGAATACGTCGGACAGATCGATGTGATTAAAATATTTTGATTTGGCTAACCTTGAAAATATGTCTTTGGGTAATGGTAGCGGATACTGGTGAGGTTCTAAGGCGTTATTTAATCCTGTGGAAAAATCAGCACATATTCTGATGGAACCGTTTGCTTTTTTTGATGACAACTGTAGGTGCTGCCTATTCTGAGTAGTTTACTTGTGAAATCACACCAGTGTGTTGTAACCTTTGCCACTCTTCCTCTACCAATTTCTGTACCGCATATGCTACAGTGCGTTTCGGGCGAAAATTTTTGTTCTTGGTTTGGGTTAACTGTCAAATTCGCCTTTGTTTTTATACATGACCTAAATATCCCGTCGAAAATGTCTGAAAAAGAACTTTTTAAAAACGAAATTTTATCATTAAAACCACAATGACTCTCCCGTGACTATGCTTTCACATTATTCCATATGTTATAAATTGGCATTTCATCCAATTTCAAAGCTTCAATCCAATCAAGCCCCAATACATTCAAATCAGCGAGTGGTGTTACGAAGCAGGTTACCAGAGCATGCTTATCACGAAATTTTAGATCACATACAAATTGAGATGAAAGTTGTAATTTATCCGTTGCGCTTTTAGCAGTGTTTGTTACTTCTGTGGCATTATTTACACGCAGTTTTTTAAAAGTATTTTCTGAAATTATTGATATGTAGGAAGCGGTATCTAACTTGTAGTTTGTTATTAACCACAAAAATGCTTTTTGTTTCAAAATTGGTACTTTTTGTTTTTTTAATGAAAGATTTTTGTCTTGAGCTATTTTGTTTGCTTTTCTTTTTGTTTTTGAAAACTTTACAGTACCCTTCTTTTTGACCAACCACTTTGCACTGTTCACATTCATGTTTCTTATACGAGCACTCATTTGCAAAATGCATTCCTCAGCGAAACCAACATGGATACTTTGGCACCGTCTTTTTGTTTGTGTGAATTGTTTTTACCATCATATCGGATTTAGATTTTTCTATAAGGACTGTGTCAGCTTTGAGGTTAATTAGTCGCTGACACTCTGTAGAAAGTAAGTCAAGTGTTACTTTATCACCTTCATTTTCTAATTTGTTCAGCATTTTAGTACAAATATCATACTTTGTTGTTAATTTTAAACCCATGACGAAAATTAAGCATTTGAACTGATCTAAGGTGAGATCTTTTAATTTGAAAAGTTCACATTGTCGATTTACAATACCGGCATATATTATGAAATCGGTAGTAGCATATTTTGTAATTTGCAGACAATTATATCTTATATTAAACTGTGAAGTTTGAAGTCCAAACAAAGTTGTCAACTTTTGTACGGTTTCCCTAAATTTGAAATCACGAGCATGTTTAGGCAATATATACAGGCATGTTCTGCAAATCACTTTTTGTGAAAGTGATTTGAAATCACAAAAAAGGTGTTCTGCGCACAAAACTTTTTGAACTGTTGTGATTTAAAACCGGTCAGCTATGTGGCTGCCGATCTGAAATCACTTTCTTAATTTTGGACGGCTTTTTATATTTAACTCAATAAAAACTCATTAATTGAACACATTTATTTGTTTTTTATTTATTTTAAGAGTAAAACTGATGATTTTGTACCAAAAAATTGACTAAAATATAAAAAAATTGCAAACACTTTCTATTGTAACAAATGTTGTTATTTGCTTTTGTGATTTGACAATTTCTTTTTGTGATTTGCATTTACTTTTTAGTTGTCAGGTGTTTTTGTTCTTCGAAATTACACCGATGCTTGCCAGAGTAGATAAATGTTTCTTTCGACGAGAAATATATTTAATTTTTTTAACTAAAGAAGCTATTTCAAATAAAAATTAATTATTTTTGTTAAGTTATATTCAAAATATTTATTAACTATCAATTGTTTGCCTAATTTTAAAAATAATTACTTATAAAGTATTAGCAAATGGCAACAATAATTATATATTAAGAACAGTGGCAACCACAGATTACTAAATATATCTGTGGCGGCAACTTCGTGTGTATTCTTGAAACTACTTTCTTTTGTTAAATTAATAAATTTATTTTCAAATATATTACTGACAACAATAAAGCCCCAGGCATATCAACTAAATTTTTATTTAAAAAAATTTTAGTTTACGTTCACGTATTATTTTGACTAAACCTTTATTAATTTTTAATATATAAAAAATTGTCATCAAATCAAAGCAAAACATCAGCCGTTTTCTTGTGTTTTCGAAAAGGTAAAATCACACCGAAAAGTTAAATTTCTTGTGATTTTCAGAACACCACAAAATGACATTTGTGATTTTAAAATCACAAGTGATTTTGAAATATTGTGATTTGCAGAACATGCCTGATAATTTATATATTTACTGTGTACCATTGGGCTAAGCTTTCTTAGCAGCAAACGAACCTTGGCTGCGTCATCTAGTTTGGCAGCATCTACGTTAAACAAATCTTCATACCTTGCGTACCACATGTCAAATGTGAGGTTATGCTCATCATGATGAAATTCTGTAATGTTTGATGCAAGCGCCTCAATCAGGAACTCCGCACTTTCACTTTTGATGTTCATTTGTTCTTTATGTGGAGTGAGCTTCCTCATTAACTCCTGCATTGCCAAATGGTCTTGATGCTCTGGCTCTTTTAGTTGCTGTAGGAGTGAAGTTATGGCAGCTTCAATTTTTTTTTGTTGTAAACTATTATTTGCAACAATTGCTTTTTTATTTATTTAATTTAGTGCAAATTTGTTTTTATATATAGTACATATATAAGTAGTAGTATATTATTTTTGAAAGTATATAATTTTTTTCAATTATCTTTTATTTTCCTCGTCGCCAATGTTAAGATCTTCAACTTCTTTTATTCACTCCTCAAATCACACTGAAAATTACAAATGGATTCCTACACTAATACTAGTATACATTCTTTATATATATAAATTCATATACATGTATGTATGTATTTAGGAAATGTTCTGAAAAAGTTTATGTTAGGGTCAACACCCAACAACATGCATAAACAAGTGCATGTAGAACGGCAACAATAGAAATTAATACGGTTTGGTATCAATAAAAAAAGATTAATACCAGTGACAGCACTTCCTTTAGATAGGGTACAGTGCCTAATGTGATCTCACCCAACATTCTCCTCCCGTTTAAACGCCTGTGTTTCAAGAATCATTAGAGCTCGGAAGGGGAGCAATTTTATGTAGGTGCCGTCGACAGGAGCCATTCCCAGTTTTTAATTCGACCACTCGAACGCATCCATCGGTACCACTAATTGTTTTTGTCACTCATGCTAAACGCCAGTTTTGTGGGGGTATATTATGTTCATGAATGATGACCAAATCCCCAATATTGATATTTGGCTGGATTTTAGGCCATTTTGAACGAAGTTACAATGAATGAAGATAATCTGTATACCACTGTTGCCAAAACTGATTTTTGAGAAACGTAATCTGCTGCCATCTATCTAGTGTTGATAAGTTTGTTGTATTAAATGTTGCTTCAGGAACGGATATTAAGGAGGAACCAATCAAAAGATGACCAGGAGTGAAAGCTTCACCATCATTAGGGTCATCTGTCATTGGTGCAATAGGACGAAAGTTCAATATGGCTTCTATTTCTGCTATTACAGTTTGTAGTTCTTCAAATCTAAGACGGGCTTGAGACACACTTTTGATCAGAAGAGTTTTAGCCGATTTCACTGCTGCTTCCCATAGTCCACCGAAATGTGGAGCACGAGGGGGAATAAAACAAAATTCGAACCCATTCTGTGAGCAATGTGCTTTAATATCAGCCTTTGTTGGTTCGGAGAGTAATTTTTCCTTCAGTTCTCTCAGGTGACTATTGGCGCCAGTAAAATTTGTTGCATTATCACAACAAATTCGTTGAAGCAGACCTCGTCGACTTACAAAGCGTTTCAAACAAAGTATGAAGTTGTTTGTTGACAAATCAGACACAAGCTCCAAATGTAGCGCCTTTGAGTTGAAACACACAAAAACAGCTATATAGGTTTTGTAAGGTACCTTTCCTCGAATTCGGTATGAAGTAAGGAACGGACCACAAAAATCAATACCTGTTATTAGAAATGGTCGTTGGGCTCTAAAACGATCAACTGGTAAATCGCCCATTATCTGACAAATTAATTTTGGTTTGTAGTGGAAACAATGAGTGCAGCTGCGTACCACCTTTCGAACTACTTCTCTTGCATTTATTATCCATACCCTTTGACGAAGTATACCAAGTAATACTTTCGGACCAGCGTGCAGATGAACGCGATGTAAGTGTTCAATGTAGAGTCTAACGAACCGATGGTTTTTGGGAAGTAAGGCAGGAAATCGTGTATCAAAAGTGATATGCGCCTTAGCCAGTCTTCCACAAACTCGAATTATATTAAGAGTATTGTTATCAATATCCATTTGTTGTATAAATGAAGCCAGTTTTTGCAGATGAGGTAGAACAAAGTTATTGTTCAAGAGTGCGGTTATTTCCGTACCAAAATTGTTTGTTGCATATGAGACACAATTTTCCAGAGTGTGTTGTCCAACTCATGGGCTGGGATGTGAGCAATATCGTTGCCCTTTAGGACGAATTCGCCTTCGATCTATTGAAAATACGAAAAATATACGTCATTATTCGAACAATTTTACCATAAGAAGAATTTGTTTCAATAATTTTTTCAATAATTGACTCTTTGGCAGCTGTAGTGCATTTGAAAACAACTGCATTTCTTCGTTTAGGAACTTCTAGTGTTGCAAGATCTGAGTAATTTTTTCAATAATTGACTCTGGCAGCTGTAGTGCCTTTGAAAACAACTGCATTTCTTCGTTCAGGAACTTCTAGTGTGGCAAGATCTGAGTTGGAAGGCCATTCTGAAGAGTCAAGACGTAAGAATTCGGGACCAGAAAACCAGATCGTTGTAGGTAACTTTTTTGCAATACATCCATGGCATACAATATCAGCAGGATTACTTTTTGACGGTACATGTGGCCAGGTTATGTCTCTAGTCTGTTCTTGCAGCTCTGATAGGGTTCAACGACAGAAAGGGCTTGGCCAGAGAGACAATTCAATAAAGAATTGAATTGTCGATTGGTGTGAGCAAAGAATTTTCATGTACCATAGTATTAAAAGTCGCAATAAATCGTTTATAATCAGCATATTTTTCATCGAAGCAATTCAATGAGGGCAATCGAGTTTGTTTAGGAATTCCAATCGAGTTGTTTATAAAACTGTGGTCCATTGAAGCCGAAGAAATATTTTTATTTAAAAACGATAATATTTTTGCTTTGGCTGCAATATAAATTTCTTCTTTTCGATTTGGGTTTGAATGTGGCAAATCTGCTTAAAATAAAACTCTAAAATTTCCAGCTTACACTGCAAAATTGTTGGATCGGTTTTATCGCCGTCTGTTTCGATTTTCTTCTGTATGCTGGAAATGTTTCGGTTTGTTGTGGTTCGTTGTTGCTTCAACGAAGTTGCTGACGACTTTAGACTCACAGTTTTATACCACAAATGATTTTTCCACTAATTTCCAAGAACCACAAATTGAACGATAACTTGATAAAATGTTCACTCGAAATTGCATCACGAACGATATACTTATCAGAATAACGTACTTAATTTTTCCAATACGAAACAGCAGTGTTTAAAGTTGGTTCCAAGAATTTTTCGAACAAATATACAGCTCTCCTCTAGAATGGGTTTCTTCCACAGAATTGAAGAAATATTTACGATGAAAAATGAAGTTGCTGTTGCAGCTCTATGGGCCTAACTCTCGTCACCAATTTAAAATAAATTAAAGCACCACCACAGATCGAGGACGTCCTAAATTCAAGACCATTATGTGCCCTATCAGATGACCCTACAGATTTCAATGCAATTACTTCAGCTCATTTCTTGATTGGTTCCTAAACCATCAGTCCTTGATTTGTCATTTTTAAAATTATCTCGTTTGCAACTTATTCAACAAATGATGGAAAGCTTTTTGAAGCATTGCTCTCGTGAATATTTGCAGAGATTTAAATATATGTCCAAATGGAAACAACAGGATAACTCCACCTAAAAGGGATCTTTGGTTCTCATTGCAAAATACCCTCCTACAAAATGGCCTTTAGCCCGTATTTTAGAATTTCACCCTGGATCTGATAGTCTTATAAGAGTCGCAACTGTGAAGACTGCCCTATAAACTTTCAAGCGACCTTTGGTTAAACTCTGCCCACTTCCAGTACCCATGATCTTTATTCAATATACTTGAAATATCTCCATTTTAACATATTGTTAATTTTTCCCTTTAATCTATGTTTTAATTATCTATTAAAATGTTTAAATTTTCGTCACCTTCGGTAATAAGGCGGGCGGAATACTCGAACTAAATTTGTTCGCCAGTGTAAATTTTACATTATTGCTCTCAGTCTGTATTCTGCCGTAATGAACATTTGGCCGATATTTTGTTTCACACACAATTGTCATAGATCCTTCTATCATAATGAGAAATATTAAGATAATTTTCTGAAAACTTTTTGTTTTATTTCCAATTAACATCGTATATATATATATATATATATATATATATATATATATATATATATATATATATATATATATATATATATATATATATATATATATATATACGATGTTAATTGGAAATAAAACAAAAAGTTTCCATACAAAAGTTTGTATGTTTGGAACTATAAATTAAAACCACAGAATATACATAGAATACCCAACTTTGACGTATAAAAAGGGTCCGAATCATATTTTGCATAAACTTTGTATAACGTGCATAAAGTTTGTGTGAAGAGATATCTATATAAAAACAAATAGCTTTGCTATCTCTTTTACACAAACTTTATGCACGTTTTCAAAGTTGTCGGGTCTAGGTAGTTTATGATTAAAACGCGTTATGGTTTAAATTATGAGTTCTTTATTCTACGACAAATTAACTAATAATTGTACATAGTATAAGATTGTTGATTTGGACCACAAAAGAATTTATGAAGAACAAGTGATCCGCTATAAAGAACAACAAATATACGTATGTATGTAAATCATCTTAACATTGTTAGCAAAATTTGTAAACGAATATTAAAAATAAAGAGAATGTAGAAAGAATTTATACAAACAACAATGTATGTACATATGTACATGTGTTAGGATCTTCAACTTCTTTTATTCACTCCTCAAATCACACTAAAAATTACAATTGGCTTTTTACACTAATACTAGTATACATTCTTTATATATATATATATATATATATATATATATATATATATATATATATATATATATATATATATATATATATATATATATATATATATATATATATAAGCCTAAAGTAACTCCAGCTCAAGCAGTAAATACGTCCTGCGCTACTCATCCCCTAATGGCCCAACCAATCACTTCACATGTATCGTATGCTGACGCTGTAAAGATCAACTCTATTCCCGTTCAAAAAATGTCACCACCAAATAATACAACAAATGCAAACCCAATCTTTAACTTCAGTCGCCTTGAAGCTACTCTTGATAATCTGGTGCAAACTATAAACAACTTTATAACAAATATGACTAGCATGATGCAAGCAATGCTGCGAATGCAGAACGCGCTACTTCTAGCATTAGTTAATAAGCCATGAGCACGTTGAAAGTATGTTTCTGGAACGCAAACGGCATTCGCGAAATGAACTTGAGCTCTTCCTCACGGTAAAAAATGTTGATATAATGTTGCTATCTGAGACTCATTTGACTTCGAGAAGCTTTTTTAAAATGAATGGCTACTCCTTATATGACTCAAAGGACCCGAGAGGAAGAGCATGCGGAGGATCAGCAATTCTAATAGAGTCAAGACTCAAGCACTATATTCTTGAGAGCACTTGTGAAGACCATCTACAAGCTACAAATATTTGTATCGAACATTTTTGTACAAATCTCGTAATATCATCAGTCTACTCCCCTCCCAGATTTTCAGTCTCTGAGGATCAATACGAGGATTTCTACAAAACTCTTGGACCTTGTTTCGTAGCAGCTGGGGACTACAATGCAAAACATACGTTCTGGGGATCGCGTCTTATTACACCTAGAGGTCGAGCATTGTTCAACACAATTTCAAAAATGGGTTTGGATGTCATTTCGAGCGGGGAGCCCACTTACTGGCCTACTGACATACAAAAAATAGATTTTGGCATCATGATAAATAATCCTAGGGATTTAATTCATGTTGAAGCTTCACATGACCTCTAAATTCTAATAGAATTTATTCTGCGGATATTGAACGTCTTGTATGTGAAAAAAGAAGAGCTAGAAGGGAATGGCAACAGCACAGATCGCCCCAACATAAAATCAGACTTAGAGAATGCACTAAACAACTCCAAGAGTTGCTTTCATCTGAAAAATCTGCTTCTCTTGAGAACTATCTGGAAGGTCTCGATGTCACAGCAGCATCTAATTACTCCTTGTGGCGCGCTGCTAAAAAAAACTTAAAACACCCGTTGAGTCTAAACCACCCCTGCGCACTTCTACCGGGGGTTGGGCAAGAACTAATACTGAAAAAAGTAACATATTTGCTGGTCATTTAAAAAACGTATTTACCCCAAACACATGTACTTGTGTTGTTGATTTACCGAGTGCAGTTGCTTTACCCCCTCGACCCATGAAATTTAAGATGCGTGATGTACAAAAACTAATTGCTGAAACCAACCCAAAGAAGGCCCCGGGTATTGATGGAATTAGTAACAAGATGCTGATGAAGTTGCCTCGTATTGCTATTAGAATCCTGTTATTTATTTTTAATAGCATTTTACGACTGGAGTATTATCCACACAGCTGGAAACTTGCCATGGTCAAAATGATTCCAAAGGCGGGCAAAGATATTACCAAGGCTGAGTCATATAGGCCAATAAGTTTACTGTCAACAATTTCAAAGCTCTTTGAAAAGGTGCTCATGACAAAATTGTTGAACAATGTCATAGATTGGTTCATTTCATAAGAAGAACATTTGAAGAAAAAAAGTATTGTTCTTCCCTCTTTATTGATGTTTCTCAAGCATTCGATAAAGTGTGGCATGAAGGCCTAATTTTAAAATCGAAGACATATCTGCCAATAAACATTGTAAATCTTTTGGAAAGTTACATTCTTGCCCGGAAGTTCACTGTTGTGGAAGGAGACATGAGTGTGCCCGAAATTCTACCCTCAGTCTAGATTGTAAACTTTTAATATACAAGTCGCTTTTGAAACCCATATGGTACTACGGAATTCAGCTATGGGGCACTGCTTCAGCTTCCAATGTAGAGAGAATCCAACGAATGCAAAACAAAATTTTAAGGTTAATAACATCGGCTCCATGGTACATGAAAAATTCAACTTTACATCGTGATTTCAATATGCCACTTGTGACCGCTGTAATTGCAAAATATGCAGGCAAATATATAACAAAACTAGAGTCCCATCCTAATCCCCTTGCTCGCAATATCTTGAACTTTACTGGACACATCCGCTTAAAAAAGAGGGATACTACGGCCTTAATACGCATTACTCCAGATGAAACTTTTTGAAAATATTTTTGCGCTTAACACTACATTTATGTATTATTAATTACTATCACTAAGTTTATGTCTGACACTGGTTGGGCCTAATAATTATATATATATTTAAGATTTGAATACTTATTGTTAGTTCAGTTTTTGAAGATTCAATAAATAAATATAACCGTGACAAAAAATATATATATATATATATATATATGTATATATATATAATATATATATATGTATATATATATATATGTATATATATATATATATATATATATATATATATATATATATATATATAAATTCATCTACATGTATGTATGTATGTATTTAGAGATGTTCTGAAAAGAATTTATGTTCGGGTCAACACCCAATACCTCCCTCTCTTAAGTATTCAACTGGGACAGAAACGGTTTACTGGAAGCCGTTGTCGTTGAGATTTTCTTGGGGTTGAAATGGCTGCAGTTTCTGTGAAGTCACATGATGTAGAAGGAAGTACTCTTGTATTTATAATCTCGGAATTATTAACACTTGTGGGATGTGTAACTCGAACGTCTTCTTGCGTAACTGGATTTTCGTAAACATCTAAGGCCAATCCCTTTCGTCAATAATGTTTTCGTCTTCTCTTTTCTTTAAAACTCGATTTATGTCATCCTGGAAATACTGCATCTGCATTGCAAAAACGATTCGATACAATTGGGGCTGCAAGGAGTCAGAGTTAGAAATATTAATTTGTGATTTTTGGAAAAAAAGCATCCAGGCAACAATACGAATAGTTTTTAAATATGAGCTAAATTTTTGAATTGATTCAAGTATATAATTGTATTTTGTCTCAAGGCATACTACAGTTTTTGCTTTTTATCAAATTCTTGTTGATTCTCTTCAGAAAGCTGATTTAATTTGTTAGAAGGCCAATGTGCAGTATAGAAAGCGAGGACTTTCGGTCCTTTAAACCAAATATATGAAGTGAAATCTTGTACAGTTGTACCACGAGAAACTATGTCAGCAGGGGTTAAATACGTTGGAACATGTCGCCAAAGGCAGTCACTAGTAAGATCCTCAATGTCTGACACTCTGTTTCATTTACTTCATTTTTTATTTGAGCCAGCTCTTCTCCCGTATTTGCACCACTCAGAAGATCATTAATCCTTGCACCTACTTTAAATTGGTCCATATATTGATCAGCGAGGTAGTGGAGACTCTTGGTTGCCAAATAAGGAGCAGCGGACATTCCATAAGTCATTGTATTTAACTGATGCGTACGTATATATCTCATCCTCTTCTGAGTTCCTCCACAAAATATATTGAAATTTCCGGTCGTGACAATCAAATAAAACTTGCCAAAACATTTTTACTATGTCACCTGTAATTGCAAAGCGATACAGTCGAAACCGAAGTAAAATTGTATACAGTTGCTCTTGAATTGTTGCCCCAACCATTAGATTATCATTGAGAAACTTCTGAGATGAAGATGGTTAGGAGGCATCAAAGACCACTCTTAACTTTGTTGAGGTACTGCTAAGTTTGAAAAGGCAATGGTGGCAATGTTGTCACGAGCAAACCGCCTTTCTTGCGATGCGAACCTTTTAAGGGCCATATTTCGTGAACAACCTAAAACACTAACAGACTCTTTAAAAGGTAGCTTAACAACAATTCTAGTAGGGCCAGTCTGTGTTTTGATATAGACAACTTTGAGTCGATTATCTCTACCACGTACTATGTTGATAATTTTTCCCATGAGCCATTGCTGTGGGGGTAGGTTGTCTTCTTTAATAATAACTAGAGAGTCAGTTGTAATATTGGGGTTACAGCCAGTCCATTTATTGCGCGTTTGAAGCTCATTTATATAATCATGGGACCACTTCTTCCAAAAACATTGTTTGATGGCGCTTATTCAGCCCCAATATTTAGGATTACTAACCTCCTTTGAGAGGACATCACGTTCTGGCAAACCACGAAGGGGAAGAAAGTGGTGATATCGGTATTGAGTTTAAAATAGCCTCTATCTCGATCATGGCAGTAGAGAGCTTCTCGTATGTTGACCTTGCGTTAACTATTGTTCTGGTTAAGTGGCCTTTAGCCGATTTAAAGGCCTCCTCCCACAATCCGCCAAAATGTTTCTGATATTTGCATACAATCTTGCCAAAAATTGTCCGCCACATAATTCAAGTTTCGGTAATGAATTACTTTTTGTAGGGGCAACTCTCGATTTGGCTGTGAAAAGATGAATAGAAGCATTTCCGGAAGAGGTTTTAGTTCGAAAATAAAAACAGCATCCATAGGCATGGACTTGGATTGGTTGAGATTCCTCGGCTAAGTAAAAACGTGGTATTTCAAGTAAATTTAGTGTGTTGAAACGGGCGACAAAATTTTTCCAAGCTAGGTGGAATTCTTGAGGTACACTTAACTTTGTTGAGGTACTGCTAAGTTTGAAAAGGCAATGGTGGGGGATAAAATAATGAACTAATTGATACGAGGACTTCGAACTAGACTCATATGTCCACAATATTCATACTCTTTCATAAACGAGACATATTGCAAGTTAAGAATGTTGTCACGAGCAAACCGCCTTTCTTGCGATGCGAACCTTTCAAGGGCCATATTTCCTGAACAACCTAAAACATTAACAAACTCTTTGAACCTTGGTCGTATGTTTCAATGGGTTAAGTTGATTAAAAAAACATCTTATGTCTTCTGGAGCAACAAAATAGTTTTAATTAAACTATTTATTAAGAATAACAAACTTTAAATTTTGATAATTTCAGCAGAATTTAATTTTGCCAAACTATGTTGCGTAAGTTTTTAAGGTAGACTAAATTATTCTTTTCTTTTTATATATTTCTTTTTCAATTATATTTTACTGCATTAGCCGTTAGCTGACAACAAAAATTCAATAATTATGTAACTTAACGAAAGAGTATTCTTTGCTCTTGTTGTTGTTGTCGATCAGCTATAAAAATACTTCAATGCAGCAAATTAACAAATATGTATGTTTAAATTTTATGATTTGCATGAAAATAATTTAAAACCAATTTCATTAGGGCGCGACAAAAAAATTTTTTTTATAAATTTATTTATTTGCAATCTATCTTCTATAAGACAATAAGCAAATGTGGTAACTTAAATAATATATAACAGGAGTTATATAGACCCAAAAGACTACATAACTGTATACAATTAAATTTAGATGAAATATATATATATATATATATATATATATATATATATATATATATATATATATATATATATATATATATATATATATATATATATTGTTACGAATATGGAGTGAATAGTCCTATTGTAATTGCTCTAGAATATACTGAAGTGTTGTTTTTCTTAATTATTGAATTATTGATTCTTATTACTGAGTTGTTTATTATTTGCTGAATTGTTATGTACTGAATTGTTTATTATTTCTTATTCACTACATTGTTGTTGTTATTCTCATTTGCTTTTTGTTTACTCATTTTAAATGAACACATAATAGCTATACATACATGCATACATAGTTACTTGTTTACTAGCAAGATCATGATTATTGCTGTTGTTGTCTGTCGGCAATTGAATATTGGGTACGTGTATGTGTGTATGTGTGTATGACTTGTGTTTACGTTTAATTTGAGTGTACGATAATGTAAACAACTTTAACAAACAAACATGATGATTATTCGAGAAATGATCATTAAGAGTATAAAAGCTGCGCGCATCAACGTCAGCAGTCAGTTAGTAATTGGATTTAACAGTGACAGCGTAAAGTGTCATCACTATAAAAAAAGGTGTATTAAGTGCTACTATTGCTTTTGAGCATAGTACAGTGGTATTAAATTAAATAAAGTAGAAATTGTTGAGTATTAACAATTGTGCGTTTAATTTCATTGCAATAAAAGAATCCACGGAAAACGTTTTTAAAAAAGGTAAAACGTAACAATTGGTGTCAGAAGTGGGATTGCAAAATGAAGTTCGACGAGCTTAAAGTGGAACAGCTAAAACGAGAGTTAGCCAAACTGGACTTGCCCACAGTTGGTAACAAATCAGAGCTGCAGAAAAGGCTACTAGAGGAGTTTATTCGGCTTGACATGGACACCAATACCTATGAGTTCGAAGAAAAAGAAGAACTGGAGATGGGTACACGTTCAGCAACAAGCAACATGGACGTAAACTCTATGCTTGCCGTGATTATGCAGTCTGTCCAGAAAATGGAAGAAGGCTCTAAAGCAACAAATAAAAAGCTGGACGATATACATGAGTCCGCGAAAGCAAGGGTTAACATCATTGAAGATAAATTGAATGACATGGAGAGAGAAGTTCACAGCGTCAGCAGGAAATTTAATGTGCTAGAAAATGAGGTGCAGGAGAAGTTTGATATGCTGGAGAATGGTGTCGATCAGAAGCTACACAGCCTAGAAGCTAGGGTACGTAATCTGCAACTGCAGGAGGGGCCGATGCGAGCTATTCCGGAAGCTGCGAGTAGAGCAAGAGCGCCCACCTTTGATGGCAGCACGCCTTTCAACATTTTTCAATTTCAGTTTGAAACTGTAGCCAACAGAAATGCATGGGTCGCGGAGGAGAAATGCACTGAGTTAATCTTGGCATTAAAAGGCGCTGCTGCACAAGTCCTAGAAACTGTGCCCGCTACATCAAGAAATAGCTATGAGGACATTATGGCGGCTCTGCAACGCAAGTATGGTGGAGAGCATAAGAAGGAGATCCATAGACTGGAGCTAAGAGGCAGAGCACAGAGACCCAATGAGACCCTACAGGACTACGCAATGGAAATTGAGCGTTTGGCACAGCTTAGCTATCCTGGAGAAAGTCTCTCATTTTTGGATCACTTTAAAATGGAGGCATTTGTGAACGGAATTCGTGATCCTGATATAAAATTCGCTGTGTGCGCAACACAAAAAGCATCATTCGCTGAAACCGTCTCATTTGCGTTGGCCCAAGAGACAGCCCGGGTAATTTCAAGACCACAGGTGCACAAAATACGGGAGTTAGAGGTGGTTAATGAGTCAGGAGATGGATTGGTTAGTGCGATAAAGAAAGCCGTTCTGCAAGCTCTAGCCGAAAATTCAAATAAAGGAAGAGCAAAATGTTTTAACTGCGGAAAGGCAGGTCACTACCAGCGCGACTGTAGAGCCCCTAGAAAACGTACTAGGTCCGTATCCCCGCAGAGGCCGAGCAAAAGAGGAGGCCTACAACAGTCACAAACCCAAGAGTCTCCGTTAAACTAAAACGAGCCGGCTTTGAGGGGCAAAAGCTGGCTCCCACAAGCGATGGCCCCACAATCTCCATATCAGTAATGCAGCAGAAAAACAGCAACTTAACTGTCTGTGGATACATCAATGGGAAGAAGCGAACCTTAACAATAGATACAGGAGCTTCGCAGTCCATACTAAGGCCTGATTTGGTACCAGGAAGGGTTGAAGCGCTACATAACGTGAGGTTGCGTACAGCTACTGGAGAGGCCGCTACCGTCTATGGTAAGACAGAGACAAAGGTGTGTGTAGCTAACATTACCGTCAGGCATGTGTTCATTGTTGCCGATATTGTTGACGAGGTGATCATTGGTGCAGACTTCATGATAACACATGGTATAAACCTGCACATGGGCCAACAAATTATGACTTGGCGTGATATCGAGATACCACTAGATGTTGGCTATGAGAATAAGCTCCAGGTGCTAAAACTGATTGCTGAGGAGAATCAGCGAATTCCACCACGTTCTGAAGCGCTGATATGGGCTCGATTAGAGGGAGATTGTGCGGACAACCGATTGTGGGTAGTAGAATCAGAAGAAATAAAGAGCGACTTAATCACAGCAAAAGCCCTCGTGGAAGTGCGTGCGAACAAGAAAATCCCAGTCAGAGTTCTAAATTTATCAACCAAAGAGAAGATCGTGAATCCAAAATTCTATATGGGCAGCTGTACTCCAGCAGAGGCAATCCGAGTCCGAGTCGAAAACTACTAGCTTGTCACCCAAAGAACGCTAAATATTTGAACAACATGTGCAGAAATGGACAACAGGGTTGCCAGCATCCGATAGAAACAAAGCGAAACAACTGCTGAAGAAGTACGCCTCCGCTTTCGCCATAAATAATAAGGGTCAAGGGAGAACGGCCATTGTGAGGCATGAAATTAATACTGGCGAAGCGAGACCCATAAAGCAAGCGCCCAGAAGTGTACCACTGGCTAATCGGAACGAAGTTAAGGAGTTAATCAATGAAATGCAGCAGAGTGGAGTAATCGAGCCGTCTACAAGCCCGTGGAGTTCGCCGGTAGTTCTGGTGAAGAAGAAGGATGGTAGTACTAGATTTTGCGTCGACTACCGGAGACTAAACGATGTTACGAAAAAGGATAGTTATCCACTACCCAGGATTGACGATACCCTAGATACGCTGGCCGGAACAAAGTGGTTCTCCACATTGGACTTGCAGAGTGGTTATTGGCAAGTGGAAATTGCCAATAGGGACAAGGAGAAGACTGCCTTTAGTGCGGGTGATGGTTTATGGCAGTTTAGAGTTATGCCATTTGGACTCTGCAATGCACCAGCTATATTTGAGCGTCTGATGGAACATGTATTAAAGGGGCTTCACTGGAGGACGTGTTTAGTCTACCTTGACGATATAATCATAATGGGTAAAACTTTTGACGAGCACTTGAAAAATTTGGAGGAAGTCCTCAACCGGATATCGTCGGCTGGACTTACTCTTAGCGCGAAGAAGTGTGCATTGTTCCAGAAAGAGGTGAAATATTTGGGACATCGCGTAACTGCAGATGGTATTTCGACGGACGAAGACAAAATAAAGGCCGTAAGGGACTGGCCACGTCCACGAAATCTCCACGAATTGCGCAGTTTTCTGGGACTTTGCACATACTATAGACGATTTGTGCCAAATTTTGCCAGCATAGCCGCCGATCTACATGAGCTGACCAAGAAGTCACGATCATACCAATGGGGAGACTTGCAGGAACGAGCATTTCAAAAGCTGAAGGAGTTATTATGTACGGCACCAGTTCTAGCATACCCGGTTGCTGGGGGAAGATTTGTGCTAGATACCGACGCAAGTGGCTTCGGTATAGGCGGAGTACTCTCCCAAGTGGTGGATGGAGTTGAAAAAGTAATAGGCTATTATAGCCGAATACTTTCCAAGCCTGAGAGAAATTATTGCGTGACACGTCGCGAGCTTCTGGCCGTGTTAGAATGCATAAAGCATTATCACAAGTACCTGTATGGCCAAACTTTTACGTTGCGGACTGATCATTCTGCGCTTAGGTGGCTGTTGCAGTTCAAAAACCCGGAGGGACAGTTGGCGCGATGGATTGAACGACTGCAGAGCTACGATTTTAGCATCGAGCATAGAAAAGGGGCAAAACACAACAACGCAGATGCCCTCTCGAGACGACCGTGCAGCCTAGAATGCAGACATTGCGTTAAGGCCGAACAGAAAGAGAGTGTAATTGACGTTCGGCTGACGCAAATAGACTCTCATGAAGACTGGCCAACAGCGCAGAAAAACGACCCGGTGCTCGGAAAAATAATGGCTGCTAAGGAGAGTGATAGCCGGCCTGCACGCAATGAAATGGCGGCTGAGGGCCCGCTTGGTAAGGCTTATTGGGCGCAATGGGACAGCTTACAGCTGTTAGACGGGTGCTTGTACCGTATATGGGAAAGTGCAGATGGCAAAACAACTTCCAACTTAATAGTTGTGCCATCAGCCAAGATACCGGAAGTCTTGAGAGAGTTCCATAATGGTCCCAGTGGAGGTCATCTTGGGGTTAACAAAACACTGGAAAAGCTGAAGCAACGTTTTTACTGGGTTGGAGCGCAACAATCAGTAGCAGACTGGATATTAAACTGTAAGGAATGTATAGCGGCTAAGGGTCCAGTACGGAGAACTCGAGCGCACCTGCAGCAGTATAATTCAGGCGCGCCCTTTGAGCGAATAGCTATGGATGTAGCAGGCCCTTTTCCCGCCAGTTCCGCTGGTAATCGTTACGTACTTGTGGTGATGGATTACTTCAGCAAATGGCCCGAAGTATACCCCATACCAAACCAGGAAGCTCAAACTGTGGCAAATGTTTTCGTCAACAACTGGGTGTGCCGATATGGTGTTCCGATGGAGTTGCACTCCGATCAGAGTAGGAATTTTGAGTCTGCCATTTTTAAGGAAATGTGCGAGCTATATGGCATAAGAAAAACTAGGACAACGCCGCTTCATCCGCAATCTGATGGCATGGTTGAGAGATTTAACCGCACATTGGAGGAGTACCTACGGAAAGTAGTGAGCGAGCATCAGAGGGATTGGGATGAGCACATTCAAAAATTCCTTTTGGCATATCGGTCGGCTGTGCATGATTCAACATCTAGGACACCAGCGAAAATTGTATTTGGGGCGAAACTGAGATTGCCTGGTGACTTGGAATTCGGCATTACACCTACACCAAGGGATGAGCAGACCGGGATTGCTACGCAGGAGAGACAGCGCCTGCACGACCTGCACGAATTCGTACGTAACCGAATCCGAATGGTCAGCGATAAAATGAAGGCCAGGTACGATGGAGCTGCAAATTCTAATGGATTCCGCGAGGGACAACTGGTTCTACTATTTAACCCACAGAGAAAAAAAAGGACTGTCCCCCAAACTACAAACACATTGGGATGGACCATATAAGGTGATAAAGAGATTGAACGATGTTGTGTATAGGATACAGAAGCACAATAGCCCCCGCTCTACAATGAAGGTAGTACATTTGGAGCGACTAGCGAAATACGGAAGCGGTGGTTCTGTTCGTCCCGAACAGGCTTAAGCGGGCGGCAGTGTTACGAATATGGAGTGAATAGTCCTATTGTAATTGCTCTAGAATATACTGAAGTGTTGTGTTTCTTAATTATTGAATTATTGATTCTTATTACTGAGTTGTTTATTATTTGCTGAATTGTTATGTACTGAATTGTTTATTATATCTTATTCACTACATTGTTGTTGTTATTCTCATTTGCTTTTTGTTTACTCATTTTAAATGAACACATAACAGCTATACATACATGCATACATAGTTACTTGTTTACTAGCAAGATCATGATTATTGCTGTTGTTGTCTGTCGGCAATTGAATATTGGGTACGTGTATGTGTGTATGTGTGTATGACTTGTGTTTACGTTTAATTTGAGTGTACGATAATGTAAACAACTTTAACAAACAAACATGATGATTATTCGAGAAATGATCATTAAGAGTATAAAAGCTGCGCGCATCAACGTCAGCAGTCAGTCAGTAATTGGATTTAACAGTGACAGCGTAAAGTGTCATCACTATAAAAAAAGGTGTATTAAGTGCTACTATTGCTTTTGAGCATAGTACAGTGGTATTAAATTAAATAAAGTAGAAATTGTTGAGTATTAACAATTGTGCGTTTAATTTCATTGCAATAAAAGAATCCACGGAAAACGTTTTTAAAAAAGGTAAAACGTAACAATTGGTGTCAGAAGTGGGATTGCAAAATGAAGTTCGACGAGCTTAAAGTGGAACAGCTAAAACGAGAGTTAGCCAAACTGGACTTGCCCACAGTTGGTAACAAAGCAGAGCTGCAGAAAATGCTACTAGAGGAGTTTATTCGGCTTGACATGGACATCAATACCTATGAGTTCGAAGAAAAAGAAGAACTGGAGATGGATACACGTTCAGCAACAAGCAACATGGACGTAAACTCTATGCTTGCCGTGATTATGCAGTCTGTCCAGAAAATGGAAGAAGGCTCTAAAGCAACAAATAAAAAGCTGGACGATATACATGAGTCCGCGAAAGCAAGGGTTAACATCATTGAAGATAAATTGAATGACATGGAGAGAGAAGTTCACAGCGTCAGCAGGAAATTTAATGTGCTAGAAAATGAGGTGCAGGAGAAGTTTGATATGCTGGAGAATGGTGTCGATCAGAAGCTACACAGCCTAGAAGCTAGGGTACGTAATCTGCAACTGCAGGAGGGGCCGATGCGAGCTATTCCGGAAGCTGCGAGTAGAGCAAGAGCGCCCACCTTTGATGGCAGCACGCCTTTCAACATTTTTCAATTTCAGTTTGAAACTGTAGCCAACAGAAATGCATGGGTCGCGGAGGAGAAATGCACTGAGTTAATCTTGGCATTAAAAGGCGCTGCTGCACAAGTCCTAGAAACTGTGCCCGCTACATCAAGAAATAGCTATGAGGACATTATGGCGGCTCTGCAACGCAAGTATGGTGGAGAGCATAAGAAGGAGATCCACAGACTGGAGCTAAGAGGCAGAGCACAGAGACCCAATGAGACCCTACAGGACTACGCAATGGAAATTGAGCGTTTGGCACAGCTTAGCTATCCTGGAGAAAGTCTCTCATTTTTGGATCACTTTAAAATGGAGGCATTTGTGAACGGAATTCGTGATCCTGATATAAAATTCGCTGTGTGCGCAACACAAAAAGCATCATTCGCTGAAACCGTCTCATTTGCGTTGGCCCAAGAGACAGCCCGGGTAATTTCAAGACCACAGGTGCACAAAATACGGGAGTTAGAGGTGGTTAATGAGTCAGGAGATGGATTGGTTAGTGCGATAAAGAAAGCCGTTCTGCAAGCTCTAGCCGAAAATTCAAATAAAGGAAGAGCAAAATGTTTTAACTGCGGAAAGGCAGGTCACTACCAGCGCGACTGTAGAGCCCCTAGAAAACGTACTAGGTCCGTATCCCCGCAGAGGCCGAGCAAAAGAGGAGGCCTACAACAGTCACAAACCCAAGAGTCTCCGTTAAACTAAAACGAGCCGGCTTTGAGGGGCAAAAGCTGGCTCCCACAAGCGATGGCCCCACAATCTCCATATCAGTAATGCAGCAGAAAAACAGCAACTTAACTGTCTGTGGATACATCAATGGGAAGAAGCGAACCTTAACAATAGATACAGGAGCTTCGCAGTCCATACTAAGGCCTGATTTGGTACCAGGAAGGGTTGAAGCGCTACATAACGTGAGGTTGCGTACAGCTACTGGAGAGGCCGCTACCGTCTATGGTAAGACAGAGACAAAGGTGTGTGTAGCTAACATTACCGTCAGGCATGTGTTCATTGTTGCCGATATTGTTGACGAGGTGATCATTGGTGCAGACTTCATGATAACACATGGTATAAACCTGCACATGGGCCAACAAATTATGACTTGGCGTGATATCGAGATACCACTAGATGTTGGCTATGAGAATAAGCTCCAGGTGCTAAAACTGATTGCTGAGGAGAATCAGCGAATTCCACCACGTTCTGAAGCGCTGATATGGGCTCGATTAGAGGGAGATTGTGCGGACAACCGATTGTGGGTAGTAGAATCAGAAGAAATAAAGAGCGACTTAATCACAGCAAAAGCCCTCGTGGAAGTGCGTGCGAACAAGAAAATCCCAGTCAGAGTTCTAAATTTATCAACCAAAGAGAAGATCGTGAATCCAAAATTCTATATGGGCAGCTGTACTCCAGCAGAGGCAATCCGAGTCCGAGTCGAAAACTACTAGCTTGTCACCCAAAGAACGCGAAATATTTGAACAACATGTGCAGAAATGGACAACAGGGTTGCCAGCATCCGATAGAAACAAAGCGAAACAACTGCTGAAGAAGTACGCCTCCGCTTTCGCCATAAATAATAAGGGTCAAGGGAGAACGGCCATTGTGAGGCATGAAATTAATACTGGCGAAGCGAGACCCATAAAGCAAGCGCCCAGAAGTGTACCACTGGCTAATCGGAACGAAGTTAAGGAGTTAATCAATGAAATGCAGCAGAGTGGAGTAATCGAGCCGTCTACAAGCCCGTGGAGTTCGCCGGTAGTTCTGGTGAAGAAGAAGGATGGTAGTACTAGATTTTGCGTCGACTACCGGAGACTAAACGATGTTACGAAAAAGGATAGTTATCCACTACCCAGGATTGACGATACCCTAGATACGCTGGCCGGAACAAAGTGGTTCTCCACATTGGACTTGCAGAGTGGTTATTGGCAAGTGGAAATTGCCAATAGGGACAAGGAGAAGACTGCCTTTAGTGCGGGTGATGGTTTATGGCAGTTTAGAGTTATGCCATTTGGACTCTGCAATGCACCAGCTATATTTGAGCGTCTGATGGAACATGTATTAAAGGGGCTTCACTGGAGGACGTGTTTAGTCTACCTTGACGATATAATCATAATGGGTAAAACTTTTGACGAGCACTTGAAAAATTTGGAGGAAGTCCTCAACCGGATATCGTCGGCTGGACTTACTCTTAGCGCGAAGAAGTGTGCATTGTTCCAGAAAGAGGTGAAATATTTGGGACATCGCGTAACTGCAGATGGTATTTCGACGGACGAAGACAAAATAAAGGCCGTAAGGGACTGGCCACGTCCACGAAATCTCCACGAATTGCGCAGTTTTCTGGGACTTTGCACATACTATAGACGATTTGTGCCAAATTTTGCCAGCATAGCCGCCGATCTACATGAGCTGACCAAGAAGTCACGATCATACCAATGGGGAGACTTGCAGGAACGAGCATTTCAAAAGCTGAAGGAGTTATTATGTACGGCACCAGTTCTAGCATACCCGGTTGCTGGGGGAAGATTTGTGCTAGATACCGACGCAAGTGGCTTCGGTATAGGCGGAGTACTCTCCCAAGTGGTGGATGGAGTTGAAAAAGTAATAGGCTATTATAGCCGAATACTTTCCAAGCCTGAGAGAAATTATTGCGTGACACGTCGCGAGCTTCTGGCCGTGTTAGAATGCATAAAGCATTATCACAAGTACCTGTATGGCCAAACTTTTACGTTGCGGACTGATCATTCTGCGCTTAGGTGGCTGTTGCAGTTCAAAAACCCGGAGGGACAGTTGGCGCGATGGATTGAACGACTGCAGAGCTACGATTTTAGCATCGAGCATAGAAAAGGGGCAAAACACAACAACGCAGATGCCCTCTCGAGACGACCGTGCAGCCTAGAATGCAGACATTGCGTTAAGGCCGAACAGAAAGAGAGTGTAATTGACGTTCGGCTGACGCAAATAGACTCTCATGAAGACTGGCCAACAGCGCAGAAAAACGACCCGGTGCTCGGAAAAATAATGGCTGCTAAGGAGAGTGATAGCCGGCCTGCACGCAATGAAATGGCTGCTGAGGGCCCGCTTGGTAAGGCTTATTGGGCGCAATGGGACAGCTTACAGCTGTTAGACGGGTGCTTGTACCGTATATGGGAAAGTGCAGATGGCAAAACAACTTCCAACTTAATAGTTGTGCCATCAGCCAAGATACCGGAAGTCTTGAGAGAGTTCCATAATGGTCCCAGTGGAGGTCATCTTGGGGTTAACAAAACACTGGAAAAGCTGAAGCAACGTTTTTACTGGGTTGGAGCGCAACAATCAGTAGCAGACTGGATATTAAACTGTAAGGAATGTATAGCGGCTAAGGGTCCAGTACGGAGAACTCGAGCGCACCTGCAGCAGTATAATTCAGGCGCGCCCTTTGAGCGAATAGCTATGGATGTAGCAGGCCCTTTTCCCGTCAGTTCCGCTGGTAATCGTTACGTACTTGTGGTGATGGATTACTTCAGCAAATGGCCCGAAGTATACCCCATACCAAACCAGGAAGCTCAAACTGTGGCAAATGTTTTCGTCAACAACTGGGTGTGCCGATATGGTGTTCCGATGGAGTTGCACTCCGATCAGGGTAGGAATTTTGAGTCTGCCATTTTTAAGGAAATGTGCGAGCTATATGGCATAAGAAAAACTAGGACAACGCCGCTTCATCCGCAATCTGATGGCATGGTTGAGAGATTTAACCGCACATTGGAGGAATACCTACGGAAAGTAGTGAGCGAGCATCAGAGGGACTGGGATGAGCACATTCAATAATCCCTTTTGGCATATCGGTCGGCTGTGCATGATTCAACATCTAGGACACCAGCGAAAATTGTATTTGGGACGGAACTGAGATTGCCTGGTGACTTGGAATTCGGCATTACACCTACACCAAGGGATGAGCAGACCGGGATTGCTACGCAGGAGAGACAGCGCCTGCACGACCTGCACGAATTCGTACGTAACCGAATCCGAATGGTCAGCGATAAAATGAAGGCCAGGTACGATGGAGCTGCAAATTCTGATGGATTCCGCGAGTGTAGTGTACCCAAAGCGCCATACAACATGACTGTGTATATTTGCCAACTTCAAATGTGTAGAGTGACTACCAATCGACATACGATCGGGTTACACCTTTGAAGTGTGCCAAAGACCGTTGTCCGCTTTCATGTTGTATGACACTTATGACCCAATATTTATTTGTGTATCATAAATTATTTATTGTAACCCAATATTTATTTGTAACACACTTTCTTTTATAAGTAAACATGTGTTGTAAGCAAACATGTGTTAATCATTCTAGATGACTAGAATGATTTTCACAAGTAGTATATAAGCAAGTAAAATAGGAAAATAAAATCAGACTGAATTTGAAAAAGACATAATTCGGCTGCTCAGCCTTGTTTAATTTCAACTTGAGTCTCACGATTTCGGCAGTTCTTTGAACGCCTGCGTTTTAGCTGGGACCTCACCAGCTGTATAAAATAAAAAAGAGGCTATAGGGAAATCAATAGGTCCCGCACCAACACTTAAATAAAACATTGAAATACAAATTTTCCCTATAACCCACCACATGGCGATCCTGCCAGCTTCCACATAAACACATAACACCACGATAATAAACAAGAAAATAATATGCATGCAAGAATCAGCGATAACTCAGCGAAACTAGATTCGATTCTGAGGAAACTGATATCTAAAATGAACAAAGAAAATATTAAAGAATTAGCGCTAGCAAAGAATGATAAAATATTTGAAGTATATACAAAAGAAGATTTGAAAGAAGCATATGCAAAGATAAAAATTGATAACAAAAGTCCTCAACTGAAAATATTAATATACAACGCCCCAAAAAGAATAACAGATGACATATTAAAATATAAACTAATTGACGAATTACATAATACCACACACTCAGGCCACTTAGGAATTAGAAAAACAATCATCAAACTAAAACAGAGGTACGTTTGGAAAAACATGAATAAAATGGTAAAGAAATTTGTATCATACTGTGACACTTGTAGCAAAAATAAACAAACAAAAAACACAAAAGAACCACTAACATTAACAGATACACCAAACAACAGTTTCGAAGTGATTTCAATTGACACAGTTGGTCCTCTTCATATTTCAAATGATTACCGATACATATTAACGATGCAATGTGAGCTAACTAAATTTGTTGTTGCATATCCAATGCCAACAAAAGATGCAATAACTACAGCAAAAACATTAGTCGAGCAATTCATTTTGAGATATGGTCAATTTAAGGTACTTAAATCCGACAGAGGGACAGAATTTAATAACGAACTTATGAAAAACATATGTTCGCTATTACAAATCAAACAAACATTTTCAACACCATACCACCATGAAACATTAGGTTCAATAGAAAGAAACCACAGGGTTCTTAATGAATTTTTGTTAACTACAGCGAATGACTATGAATGGGACAAATCGATTCCATATTTTACATTTGCCTATAATACGGCACCACATATAGATACAGGTTATACGCCTTTTGAATTAGTTTATGGACACTTACCAAGCCTACCAGCTGACATTGTAAACAAGAAAACAAAAATTTATAATTATGACGACTACGTACAAGAGCTGCGTGTCAAATTACAGTTTGCCTTAAATAGAGCAAAAGAATTATTAATAAAAAGTAAAGAAAAAAGAGTGCTAGAGAATAAACAGCAAAATAAATCAAATTTAGAAATAGGAGATTTAGTGTTAATAAAAATAGAAAATAGAAGAAAAAATCAAAGTCCATACAAAGGACCATACAAAATAATAGGTAGAAACGGTGTAAATAGTACAATAGATTACAATGGAGTAGAAAAAGAATTTCACAACAACAATTTAAAAAAATACAATACTTTAATAACATAAGAAAATCTATATTTATAATTAATTCAATATCTAATTAAAACTATTACAATGTACATATACATTAAGACTATATATAATCATACAAATAGTGTAATACACAACAAAAAAAATTATCCCCATAATTTTTTCTTAAGGGTGAGGGTGTAGTGTACCCAAAGCGCCATACAACATGACTGTGTATATTTGCCAACTTCAAATGTGTAGAGTGACTACCAATCGACATACGATCGGGTTACACCTTTGAAGTGTGCCAAAGACCGTTGTCCGCTTTCATGTTGTATGACACTTATGACCCAATATTTATTTGTGTATCATAAATTATTTATTGTAACCCAATATTTATTTGTAACACACTTTCTTTTATAAGTAAACATGTGTTGTAAGCAAACATGTGTTAATCATTCTAGATGACTAGAATGATTTTCACAAGTAGTATATAAGCAAGTAAAATAGGAAAATAAAATCAGACTGAATTTGAAAAAGACATAATTCGGCTGCTCAGCCTTGTTTAATTTCAACTTGAGTCTCACGATTTCGGCAGTTCTTTGAACGCCTGCGTTTTAGCTGGGACCTCACCAGCTGTATAAAATAAAAAAGAGGCTATAGGGAAATCAATAGGTCCCGCACCAACACTTAAATAAAACATTGAAATACAAATTTTCCCTATAACCCACCACACGAGGGACAACTGGTTCTACTATTTAACCCACAGAGAAAAAAAGGACTGTCCCCCAAACTACAAACACATTGGGATGGACCATACAAGGTGATAAAGAGATTGAACGATGTTGTGTATAGGATACAGAAGCACAATAGCCCCCGCTCTACAATGAAGGTAGTACATTTGGAGCGACTAGCGAAATACGGAAGCGGTGGTTCTGTGCCTGTTCGGGACGAACAGGCTTAAGCGGGCGGCAGTGTTACGAATATGGAGTGAATAGTCCTATTGTAATTGCTCTAGAATATACTGAAGTGTTGTTTTTCTTAATTATTGAATTATTGATTCTTATTACTGAGTTGTTTATTATTTGCTGAATTGTTATGTACTGAATTGTTTATTATTTCTTATTCCCTACATTGTTGTTGTTATTCTCATTTGCTTTTTGTTTACTCATTTTAAATGAACACATAACAGCTATACATACATGCATACATAGTTACTTGTTTACTAGCAAGATCATGATTATTGCTGTTGTTGTCTGTCGGCAATTGAATATTGGGTACGTGTATGTGTGTATGTGTGTATGACTTGTGTTTACGTTTAATTTGAGTGTACGATAATGTAAACAACTTTAACAAACAAACATGATGATTATTCGAGAAATGATCATTAAGAGTATAAAAGCTGCGCGCATCAACGTCAGCAGTCAGTCAGTAATTGGATTTAACAGTGACAGCGTAAAGTGTCATCACTATAAAAAAAGGTGTATTAAGTGCTACTATTGCTTTTGAGCATAGTACAGTGGTATTAAATTAAATAAAGTAGAAATTGTTGAGTATTAACAATTGTGCGTTTAATTTCATTGCAATAAAAGAATCCACGGAAAACGTTTTTAAAAAAGTTAAAACGTAACAATTGGTGTCAGAAGTGGGATTGCAAAATGAAGTTCGACGAGCTTAAAGTGGAACAGCTAAAACGAGAGTTAGCCAAACTGGACTTGCCCACAGTTGGTAACAAAGCAGAGCTGCAGAAAAGGCTACTAGAGGAGTTTATTCGGCTTGACATGGACATCAATACCTATGAGTTCGAAGAAAAAGAAGAACTGGAGATGGATACACGTTCAGCAACAAGCAACATGGACGTAAACTCTATGCTTGCCGTGATTATGCAGTCTGTCCAGAAAATGGAAGAAGGCTCTAAAGCAACAAATAAAAAGCTGGACGATATACATGAGTCCGCGAAAGCAAGGGTTAACATCATTGAAGATAAATTGAATGACATGGAGAGAGAAGTTCACAGCGTCAGCAGGAAATTTAATGTGCTAGAAAATGAGGTGCAGGAGAAGTTTGATATGCTGGAGAATGGTGTCGATCAGAAGCTACACAGCCTAGAAGCTAGGGTACGTAATCTGCAACTGCAGGAGGGGCCGATGCGAGCTATTCCGGAAGCTGCGAGTAGAGCAAGAGCGCCCACCTTTGATGGCAGCACACCTTTCAACATTTTTCAATTTCAGTTTGAAACTGTAGCCAACAGAAATGCATGGGTCGCGGAGGAGAAATGCACTGAGTTAATCTTGGCATTAAAAGGCGCTGCTGCACAAGTCCTAGAAACTGTGCCCGCTACATCAAGAAATAGCTATGAGGACATTATGGCGGCTCTGCAACGCAAGTATGGTGGAGAGCATAAGAAGGAGATCCACAGACTGGAGCTAAGAGGCAGAGCACAGAGACCCAATGAGACCCTACAGGACTACGCAATGGAAATTGAGCGTTTGGCACAGCTTAGCTATCCTGGAGAAAGTCTCTCATTTTTGGATCACTTTAAAATGGAGGCATTTGTGAACGGAATTCGTGATCCTGATATAAAATTCGCTGTGTGCGCAACACAAAAAGCATCATTCGCTGAAACCGTCTCATTTGCGTTGGCCCAAGAGACAGCCCGGGTAATTTCAAGACCACAGGTGCACAAAATACGGGAGTTAGAGGTGGTTAATGAGTCAGGAGATGGATTGGTTAGTGCGATAAAGAAAGCCGTTCTGCAAGCTCTAGCCGAAAATTCAAATAAAGGAAGAGCAAAATGTTTTAACTGCGGAAAGGCAGGTCACTACCAGCGCGACTGTAGAGCCCCTAGAAAACGTACTAGGTCCGTATCCCCGCAGAGGCCGAGCAAAAGAGGAGGCCTACAACAGTCACAAACCCAAGAGTCTCCGTTAAACTAAAACGAGCCGGCTTTGAGGGGCAAAAGCTGGCTCCCACAAGCGATGGCCCCACAATCTCCATATCAGTAATGCAGCAGAAAAACAGCAACTTAACTGTCTGTGGATACATCAATGGGAAGAAGCGAACCTTAACAATAGATACAGGAGCTTCGCAGTCCATACTAAGGCCTGATTTGGTACCAGGAAGGGTTGAAGCGCTACATAACGTGAGGTTGCGTACAGCTACTGGAGAGGCCGCTACCGTCTATGGTAAGACAGAGACAAAGGTGTGTGTAGCTAACATTACCGTCAGGCATGTGTTCATTGTTGCCGATATTGTTGACGAGGTGATCATTGGTGCAGACTTCATGATAACACATGGTATAAACCTGCACATGGGCCAACAAATTATGACTTGGCGTGATATCGAGATACCACTAGATGTTGGCTATGAGAATAAGCTCCAGGTGCTAAAACTGATTGCTGAGGAGAATCAGCGAATTCCACCACGTTCTGAAGCGCTGATATGGGCTCGATTAGAGGGAGATTGTGCGGACAACCGATTGTGGGTAGTAGAGTCAGAAGAAATAAAGAGCGACTTAATCACAGCAAAAGCCCTCGTGGAAGTGCGTGCGAACAAGAAAATCCCAGTCAGAGTTCTAAATTTATCAACCAAAGAGAAGATCGTGAATCCAAAATTCTATATGGGCAGCTGTACTCCAGCAGAGGCAATCCGAGTCCGAGTCGAAAACTACTAGCTTGTCACCCAAAGAACGCGAAATATTTGAACAACATGTGCAGAAATGGACAACAGGGTTGCCAGCATCCGATAGAAACAAAGCGAAACAACTGCTGAAGAAGTACGCCTCCGCTTTCGCCATAAATAATAAGGGTCAAGGGAGAACGGCCATTGTGAGGCATGAAATTAATACTGGCGAAGCGAGACCCATAAAGCAAGCGCCCAGAAGTGTACCACTGGCTAATCGGAACGAAGTTAAGGAGTTAATCAATGAAATGCAGCAGAGTGGAGTAATCGAGCCGTCTACAAGCCCGTGGAGTTCGCCGGTAGTTCTGGTGAAGAAGAAGGATGGTAGTACTAGATTTTGCGTCGACTACCGGAGACTAAACGATGTTACGAAAAAGGATAGTTATCCACTACCCAGGATTGACGATACCCTAGATACGCTGGCCGGAACAAAGTGGTTCTCCACATTGGACTTGCAGAGTGGTTATTGGCAAGTGGAAATTGCCAATAGGGACAAGGAGAAGACTGCCTTTAGTGCGGGTGATGGTTTATGGCAGTTTAGAGTTATGCCATTTGGACTCTGCAATGCACCAGCTATATTTGAGCGTCTGATGGAACATGTATTAAAGGGGCTTCACTGGAGGACGTGTTTAGTCTACCTTGACGATATAATCATAATGGGTAAAACTTTTGACGAGCACTTGAAAAATTTGGAGGAAGTCCTCAACCGGATATCGTCGGCTGGACTTACTCTTAGCGCGAAGAAGTGTGCATTGTTCCAGAAAGAGGTGAAATATTTGGGACATCGCGTAACTGCAGATGGTATTTCGACGGACGAAGACAAAATAAAGGCCGTAAGGGACTGGCCACGTCCACGAAATCTCCACGAATTGCGCAGTTTTCTGGGACTTTGCACATACTATAGACGATTTGTGCCAAATTTTGCCAGCATAGCCGCCGATCTACATGAGCTGACCAAGAAGTCACGATCATACCAATGGGGAGACTTGCAGGAACGAGCATTTCAAAAGCTGAAGGAGTTATTATGTACGGCACCAGTTCTAGCATACCCGGTTGCTGGGGGAAGATTTGTGCTAGATACCGACGCAAGTGGCTTCGGTATAGGCGGAGTACTCTCCCAAGTGGTGGATGGAGTTGAAAAAGTAATAGGCTATTATAGCCGAATACTTTCCAAGCCTGAGAGAAATTATTGCGTGACACGTCGCGAGCTTCTGGCCGTGTTAGAATGCATAAAGCATTATCACAAGTACCTGTATGGCCAAACTTTTACGTTGCGGACTGATCATTCTGCGCTTAGGTGGCTGTTGCAGTTCAAAAACCCGGAGGGACAGTTGGCGCGATGGATTGAACGACTGCAGAGCTACGATTTTAGCATCGAGCATAGAAAAGGGGCAAAACACAACAACGCAGATGCCCTCTCGAGACGACCGTGCAGCCTAGAATGCAGACATTGCGTTAAGGCCGAACAGAAAGAGAGTGTAATTGACGTTCGGCTGACGCAAATAGACTCTCATGAAGACTGGCCAACAGCGCAGAAAAACGACCCGGTGCTCGGAAAAATAATGGCTGCTAAGGAGAGTGATAGCCGGCCTGCACGCAATGAAATGGCGGCTGAGGGCCCGCTTGGTAAGGCTTATTGGGCGCAATGGAACAGCTTACAGCTGTTAGACGGGTGCTTGTACCGTATATGGGAAAGTGCAGATGGCAAAACAACTTCCAACTTAATAGTTGTGCCATCAGCCAAGATACCGGAAGTCTTGAGAGAGTTCCATAATGGTCCCAGTGGAGGTCATCTTGGGGTTAACAAAACACTGGAAAAGCTGAAGCAACGTTTTTACTGGGTTGGAGCGCAACAATCAGTAGCAGACTGGATATTAAACTGTAAGGAATGTATAGCGGCTAAGGGTCCAGTACGGAGAACTCGAGCGCACCTGCAGCAGTATAATTCAGGCGCGCCCTTTGAGCGAATAGCTATGGATGTAGCAGGCCCTTTTCCCGTCAGTTCCGCTGGTAATCGTTACGTACTTGTGGTGATGGATTACTTCAGCAAATGGCCCGAAGTATACCCCATACCAAACCAGGAAGCTCAAACTGTGGCAAATGTTTTCGTCAACAACTGGGTGTGCCGATATGGTGTTCCGATGGAGTTGCACTCCGATCAGGGTAGGACTTTTGAGTCTGCCATTTTTAAGGAAATGTGCGAGCTATATGGCATAAGAAAAACTAGGACAACGCCGCTTCATCCGCAATCTGATGGCATGGTTGAGAGATTTAACCGCACATTGGAGGAGTACCTACGGAAAGTAGTGAGCGAGCATCAGAGGGACTGGGATGAGCACATTCAAAAATTCCTTTTGGCATATCGGTCGGCTGTGCATGATTCAACATCTAGGACACCAGCGAAAATTGTATTTGGGGCGAAACTGAGATTGCCTGGTGACTTGGAATTCGGCATTACACCTACACCAAGGGATGAGCAGACCGGGATTGCTACGCAGGAGAGACAGCGCCTGCACGACCTGCACGAATTCGTACGTAACCGAATCCGAATGGTCAGCGATAAAATGAAGGCCAGGTACGATGGAGCTGCAAATTCTGATGGATTCCGCGAGGGACAACTGGTTCTACTATTTAACCCACAGAGAAAAAAAAGGACTGTCCCCCAAACTACAAACACATTGGGATGGACCATATAAGGTGATAAAGAGATTGAACGATGTTGTGTATAGGATACAGAAGCACAATAGCCCCCGCTCTACAATGAAGGTAGTACATTTGGAGCGACTAGCGAAATACGGAAGCGGTGGTTCTGTGCCTGTTCGGGACGAACAGGCTTAAGCGGGCGGCAGTGTTACGAATATGGAGTGAATAGTCCTATTGTAATTGCTCTAGAATATACTGAAGTGTTGTGTTTCTTAATTATTGAATTATTGATTCTTATTACTGAGTTGTTTATTATTTGCTGAATTGTTATGTACTGAATTGTTTATTATATCTTATTCACTACATTGTTGTTGTTATTCTCATTTGCTTTTTGTTTACTCATTTTAAATGAACACATAACAGCTATACATACATGCATACATAGTTACTTGTTTACTAGCAAGATCATGATTATTGCTGTTGTTGTCTGTCGGCAATTGAATATTGGGTACGTGTATGTGTGTATGTGTGTATGACTTGTGTTTACGTTTAATTTGAGTGTACGATAATGTAAACAACTTTAACAAACAAACATGATGATTATTCGAGAAATGATCATTAAGAGTATAAAAGCTGCGCGCATCAACGTCAGCAGTCAGTCAGTAATTGGATTTAACAGTGACAGCGTATAGTGTCATCACTATAAAAAAAGGTGTATTAAGTGCTACAGAAACCTAAGGTGCCTGTCGGAATGGACAGATATATTACAGTAGTAAAGCGCGGGCGTAGCCCAAATTCGTCTAAAATCTCATCGGTTCCCAAGATATCCAGGGATAACGACGCCGCCCCAGTTAACCGTCAAAATCGGTTTAAAATATTGCAGAATGACAACGAAAAACCCGAAGCATCCTCGAAAAAAACCTCCAAACCTCCACCCATCTATTTGAGGCAAAAAAATTCTAACACACTTATCAAAAAACTAATCTCGGTCATTGGTGAAAAGGCGTTTCACATTGTTCCAATAAAACGTGGTAACATTGACGAAACAAAAGTTCAAATATATAATGAAAAAGATTTCCGGAAAATGGTAAATGAATTAGAAAAAAATAAAACAAGTTTTTACACATTCCAGCTTAAGAGCGCCAAGGGCCTACAGGTCGTATTGAAGGGCATAGATTCTTACGTTGTCCCTGCTGAAATAAAAGATGCTCTCACCCTCCAGGGATTTAAGGTAAAGAATGTCTCTAACATAATAAACAGGGAGAAGATCCCCCAACCCCTATTTCGCGTTGAACTGGAGCCAAATGATGTAATACTGAAGAAAAATGAGACCCATCCCATTTACAATTTAAAATATCTATTATACCGGAAAATCACAGTTGAAGAACCACACAAGCGTTCAGGACCCGTTCAGTGCCATAATTGCCAAGAATATGGCCATACGAAAACTTACTGTAAATTACCTAGTGTTTGTGTTGTGTGCGGTGAATTACACAATACTGCTATTTGCAATAAGTCGAAGGACCAGAAGGAAAAAAAGTGCAGTAATTGTGGAGGTAATCACACTGCTAACTACAGGGGATGTCCTGTGTTCTCTTTTGTTAAACAAGCTATGAGCCAAAAGCCTAAAGTAACTCCAGCGCAAACAGGAAATACGTACTCCGCTACTTATCCTCCTATGGCCCAACCAATTTCTACACAAGTATCGTATGCTGACGCTGTGAAGATCAATTCAGTTCCAGTGCAAAAAGTGTCACCACCAACTAGTACAACAAATGCAAATGCAAGCTTTAATTTCAATCGCCTTGAAGCTACTATTGACAATTTGGTGCAAACAATAAACAACTTTACAACAAATATGACTAGCATGATGCAAGAAATGCTGCGAATGCAGAACACACTACTTCTAGCATTAGTTAACAAGCCATGAACACGTTAAAAGTATGTTTCTGGAACGCAAACGGCATTCGCCAACATAAAAATGAACTTGAGCACTTCCTCACGGCAAAAAATATTGACATAATGTTGGTATCTGAAACTCATTTGACTTCGAGAAGCCTTTTTAAAATGAGTGGCTACACCTTATATGATACAAAGGACCCGAGAGGAAGAGCATGCGGAGGATCGGCAATTCTAATAAAGTCAAGACTCAAACACTACATTCTTGAGAACATTTGTGAGGACCATCTGCAGGCAACAAATATTTGCATTGAAAATTTTTGTACAAATTTCGTGATATCATCCATTTACTCCCCTCCCAGATTTTCAATCACTGAGGATCAATACGAGGATTTTTATAAAACTCTTGGCCCTTGTTTCATAGCAGCTGGCGACTACAATGCAAAGCATACGTTCTGGGGGTCGCGTCTTATTACACCTAGAGGTCGAGCATTGTTCAACACAATTTCAAAAATGGGTTTGGATGTCATTTCTAGCGGGGAGCCCACTTACTGGCCTACTGACATACAAAAAATTCCGGATGTTATAGATTTTGGGGTCATGAAAAATATCCCTAGGGATTTATTTCATGTTGAAGCTTCACATGATCTCTCCTCCGATCACTCTCCCACGATCGTTACAATTTGCAGCCCACTAAGAAGTGACTTACCTCACCCATATGTGAAGATGATAAATCGTGTTAACTGGCTGGGGTTCAAAAAATATCTCAGTAGTCATTGTACGGAAAACATGAGGCTTAGAACTTCCGATGATATTGAATTCAACATTGCCAATCTTACTGAAAATATTAAACAGGCTGCTAAACATGCCACTACCTCCTCTCCGCAGACTGGGTTTAATAGAATTTATTCTGCGGACATTGAACGTCTCGTATGTGAAAAAAGAAGAGCTAGAAGGGAATGGCAACAGCACAGATCACCCCAACATAAAATCAGACTTAGAGAATGCACTAAACGACTCCATGAGTTGCTTGCATCTGAAAAATCTGCTTCTCTTAAGAACTATCTGGAAGGTCTCGATGTCACAGCAGCATCTAATTACTCCTTGTGGCGCGCAGCTAGAAAACTTAAAACACCCGTTGAGTTTAAACCACCCCTGCGCACTTCGACCGGAGGTTGGGCAAGAACCAATACTGAAAAAGGTAACATATTTGCTGAGCATTTAAAACACGTATTTACCCCAAACTCATGTACTGGTGCTGTTGATTTGCCGAGTGTAGTTGCTCTACCCCCTCGACCCATGAAGTTTAAGATGCGTGATGTACAAAAACTAATTGCTGAAACCAACCAGAAGAAAGCTCCGGGTATTGATGGCGTTAGTAACAAGATGCTGATGCAGTTGCCTCGTGTTGCTATTAGAATCCTGTTGTTTATTTTTAATGGTATTTTACGACTGGAGTATTATCCACACAGCTGGAAACTTGCCATGATCAAAATGATTCCAAAGGCGGGCAAAGATCTTACCAAGGCTGAGTCATATAGGCCAATAAGCTTATTGTCAACAATTTCAAAGCTTTTTGAAAAGCTGCTCATGACAAAATTGTCCCCAATTCTAACTAATAATGGGTGTATACCGGACCATCAATTTGGTTTTAGAAGTCAGCATAGCACCATTGAACAAACTCATAGATTGGTTCATTTCATAAGAAGAGCACTTGAAGAAAAAAAGTATTGTTCTTCCCTCTTTACTGATGTCTCTCAGGCATTTGATAAAGTGTGGCATGAAGGCCTAATTGTAAAATTGAAGACATATCTGCCAATAAACATTGTAAATCTATTGGAAAGTTATATTCTTGCCCGGAAATTCACTGTTGTGGAAGAAGACTTCATGAGTGAGCCCGAAACTATCTCATCCGGTGTGCCACAGGGGAGTATACTGGGTCCAGTTTTGTATTTGATCTATACCTGTGATATGCCATTAAGCAGTAATATCCTCACTTCTACATTTGCTGATGATACAGCCTGCCTTAGTATGCATGAAAACCCTCACGAGGCATCCCGTAATCTTCAGGAACATATTAAGCTGTTGGAACTGTGGTTGAACTTATGGAGAATAAAAGTAAATGAACAAAAGTGTGTTCATGTCACATTTACTCTACGAAGAGACACTTGTTCCCCCATTCGAATCAACAACCAAGTTGTGCCTCAACATTCACAGGTGAAATACCTTGGTATACACCTTGACCGACGGCTTACATGGAAACACCACATCGACTCTAAGCTGACACAAATGAAGCTTAAATTAACTCAGATACATTGGCTGATTGGTAGAAATTCTACCCTCAGTCTAGATTGTAAACTTTTAATATACAAGTCGCTTTTGAAACCCATATGGTGTTACGGAATTCAGTTATGGGGCACTGCTTCAGCTTCCAATGTAGTGAGAATACAACGTATGCAAAACAAAATTTTAAGGTTAATAACATCGGCTCCTTGGTACATAAAAAATTCTATTTTACATCGTGATTTAAATATGCCACTTGTGACCGCTGAAATTGCAAAATATGCAGGCAAATATTTAACAAAACTCGAGTCCCATCCGAATCCGCTTGCCCGAAATATCTTGAACTTTCCTGGACACATCCGCTTAAAAAAGAGGGATACTACGGCCTTAACACGCAACGCAGATGAAACTTTTTGAAAATAATTTTGTGCTTAACACGACATTTATGTATTTTTAATTATTATCACTAAGTTTATGTCCGACACTGGTTGGGCCTAATTATTCTATCTATATTTAAGATTTGAACACTTTTTGTTAGTTCAGTTCTAAAGATACAAAAATAAAATTAGTGGGAAAAAAAAAGTGCTACTATTGCTTTTGAGCATAGTACAGTGGTATTAAATTAAATAAAGTAGAAATTGTTGAGTATTAACAATTGTGCGTTTAATTTCATTGCAATAAAAGAATCCACGGAAAACGTTTTTAAAAAAGGTAAAACGTAACATATATATATATATATATATATATATATATATATATATATATATATATATATATATATATATATATATATATATATATATATATATATATATATATATATATATATATATATATATATATATATATGTATGTAGGTGTATGTTCATTCGATGAAGGTTGTATGTAGGTATGTACCTATTTACTACGTGATTAAATAACAGATGAGAAAAGGTTGACTTTATGCTTTAATAGACACGATGAGAATGATCATTTTATTAAATGGTTTTACAAAAGAAGTTGAGAATGTGAAATACAAAAAAAGAACAGTTACAAATCATAAGAAATTAAATTGTGCAAATTCCTCAAGAACCGGTACGGCATTTAAAGGAATGATTTAATTTAAATAAAGTAATTAAATATATACAATAATAATTTAGTTATGATTGAACATACTCCGCCCCATTGAAAGCCTTCTTTCAATCGGTTTCGTCTATTGGCAGCGGAGCAACTTTGTGGATGGATCTTCTTAAAATACCTTTGGGTGTTCGGACATCTACCACTCTGATTTTGCCATCACGGCCTGGAATTGTTTTTACGATGCGTGCAAGGAGCCATTGTTGCGGGGGTAAATTGTCTTCGTGAATAATAACTAGTTTTCCTACTTTAATGTTGACTTCGGGTTTGAACCACTTTGACTTATGTTGGAGACTAAGGACGTAGTCTCGTACCCATTGTAACCAGAACTGTTGCTTTAAGTATGTGACGAGCTGCCAGCGCTTTAAGTACTTGATAGTTTTATAATGATCCAAGTTTTCGTCGGGCAAGGCGAGCAGCGATGAACCAATCAACATATGAGCGGGCGTCAGGGCTTCCCCATCATTCGGATCATCAGATCTTGGTGCCAGAGGACGGGAGTTTAAAATCGCTTCAACTTCAATTAATATTGTTTGGAATTCTTCATATGTAATACTAGCGTTAGACATATTTTTAACTAAAATTGTTTTGGTAGATTTCACAGCCGATTCCCAAATACCACCGAAATGAGGAGATCGAGGTGGGATAAATGAAAATTGAAAGCCAGTCACTGCGCTGTATTCCATGAGAGCCTTAGTATTGTTCTCTTCGAAAAAGTGCTGCCTGAATTCATTAAGCCTTGACTCAGCCCCAACAAAATTTGTCGCGTTATCACAGTATAACCGCTGAGGTATTCCACGTCTGCCTATGAATCTCTTTAAACACAAAAGAAATGAATTAGTCGATAAATCTGACACAACCTCAATATGAATTGCCTTTGAGGCGAAGCAAACGAAAATTGCCACGTATGTTTTATATGGTGGTTTTCCTCTTATTTTATAGGATGTGTAAAATGGACCACAAAAGTCTACGCCACTGATAAGAAACGGACGGTGTGCGATAAGTCGATCGGCCGGAAGGTCACCCATGATTTGTTGCAAAAGTCGAGGTTTATATTTAAAGCAATGGACACAATTTCGGACGACTTTCCTGACAATATCTCTGGCGTTGATAACCCATACTTGTTGACGAAGTATTCCTAATAAAGCCTTTGATCCTGCATGCAAGTGCTTCAGGTGAAGATGTTTGACATATAGTAGTGTAAACCGATGGTCTTTCGGAAGAAGTGCTGGGAATTTCGTGTCGTACGGTAAATTTGCGTTTGGCCTAATTGTAAAATTGAAGACATATCTGCCAATAAACATTGTAAATCTATTGGAAAGTTATATTCTTGCCCGGAAATTCACTGTTGTGGAAGAAGACTTCATGAGTGAGCCCGAAACTATCTCATCCGGTGTGCCACAGGGGAGTATACTGGGTCCAGTTTTGTATTTGATCTATACCTGTGATATGCCATTAAGCAGTAATATCCTCACTTCTACATTTGCTGATGATACAGCCTGCCTTAGTATGCATGAAAACCCTCACGAGGCATCCCGTAATCTTCAGGAACATATTAAGCTGTTGGAACTGTGGTTGAACTTATGGAGAATAAAAGTAAATGAACAAAAGTGTGTTCATGTCACATTTACTCTACGAAGAGACACTTGTTCCCCCATTCGAATCAACAACCAAGTTGTGCCTCAACATTCACAGGTGAAATACCTTGGTATACACCTTGACCGACGGCTTACATGGAAACACCACATCGACTCTAAGCTGACACAAATGAAGCTTAAATTAACTCAGATACATTGGCTGATTGGTAGAAATTCTACCCTCAGTCTAGATTGTAAACTTTTAATATACAAGTCGCTTTTGAAACCCATATGGTGTTACGGAATTCAGTTATGGGGCACTGCTTCAGCTTCCAATGTAGTGAGAATACAACGTATGCAAAACAAAATTTTAAGGTTAATAACATCGGCTCCTTGGTACATAAAAAATTCTATTTTACATCGTGATTTAAATATGCCACTTGTGACCGCTGAAATTGCAAAATATGCAGGCAAATATTTAACAAAACTCGAGTCCCATCCGAATCCGCTTGCCCGAAATATCTTGAACTTTCCTGGACACATCCGCTTAAAAAAGAGGGATACTACGGCCTTAACACGCAACGCAGATGAAACTTTTTGAAAATAATTTTGTGCTTAACACGACATTTATGTATTTTTAATTATTATCACTAAGTTTATGTCCGACACTGGTTGGGCCTAATTATTCTATCTATATTTAAGATTTGAACACTTTTTGTTAGTTCAGTTCTAAAGATACAAAAATAAAATTAGTGGGAAAAAAAAAGTGCTACTATTGCTTTTGAGCATAGTACAGTGGTATTAAATTAAATAAAGTAGAAATTGTTGAGTATTAACAATTGTGCGTTTAATTTCATTGCAATAAAAGAATCCACGGAAAACGTTTTTAAAAAAGGTAAAACGTAACAATATATATATATATATATATATATATATATATATATATATATATATATATATATATATATATATATATATATATATATATATGTATGTATGTAGGTGTATGTTCATTCGATGAAGGTTGTATGTAGGTATGTACCTATTTACTACGTGATTAAATAACAGATGAGAAAAGGTTGACTTTATGCTTTAATAGACACGATGAGAATGATCATTTTATTAAATGGTTTTACAAAAGAAGTTGAGAATGTGAAATACAAAAAAAGAACAGTTACAAATCATAAGAAATTAAATTGTGCAAATTCCTCAAGAACCGGTACGGCATTTAAAGGAATGATTTAATTTAAATAAAGTAATTAAATATATACAATAATAATTTAGTTATGATTGAACATACTCCGCCCCATTGAAAGCCTTCTTTCAATCGGTTTCGTCTATTGGCAGCGGAGCAACTTTGTGGATGGATCTTCTTAAAATACCTTTGGGTGTTCGGACATCTACCACTCTGATTTTGCCATCACGGCCTGGAATTGTTTTTACGATGCGTGCAAGGAGCCATTGTTGCGGGGGTAAATTGTCTTCGTGAATAATAACTAGTTTTCCTACTTTAATGTTGACTTCGGGTTTGAACCACTTTGACTTATGTTGGAGACTAAGGACGTAGTCTCGTACCCATTGTAACCAGAACTGTTGCTTTAAGTATGTGACGAGCTGCCAGCGCTTTAAGTACTTGATAGTTTTATAATGATCCAAGTTTTCGTCGGGCAAGGCGAGCAGCGATGAACCAATCAACATATGAGCGGGCGTCAGGGCTTCCCCATCATTCGGATCATCAGATCTTGGTGCCAGAGGACGGGAGTTTAAAATCGCTTCAACTTCAATTAATATTGTTTGGAATTCTTCATATGTAATACTAGCGTTAGACATATTTTTAACTAAAATTGTTTTGGTAGATTTCACAGCCGATTCCCAAATACCACCGAAATGAGGAGATCGAGGTGGGATAAATGAAAATTGAAAGCCAGTCACTGCGCTGTATTCCATGAGAGCCTTAGTATTGTTCTCTTCGAAAAAGTGCTGCCTGAATTCATTAAGCCTTGACTCAGCCCCAACAAAATTTGTCGCGTTATCACAGTATAACCGCTGAGGTATTCCACGTCTGCCTATGAATCTCTTTAAACACAAAAGAAATGAATTAGTCGATAAATCTGACACAACCTCAATATGAATTGCCTTTGAGGCGAAGCAAACGAAAATTGCCACGTATGTTTTATATGGTGGTTTTCCTCTTATTTTATAGGATGTGTAAAATGGACCACAAAAGTCTACGCCACTGATAAGAAACGGACGGTGTGCGATAAGTCGATCGGCCGGAAGGTCACCCATGATTTGTTGCAAAAGTCGAGGTTTATATTTAAAGCAATGGACACAATTTCGGACGACTTTCCTGACAATATCTCTGGCGTTGATAACCCATACTTGTTGACGAAGTATTCCTAATAAAGCCTTTGATCCTGCATGCAAGTGCTTCAGGTGAAGATGTTTGACATATAGTAGTGTAAACCGATGGTCTTTCGGAAGAAGTGCTGGGAATTTCGTGTCGTACGGTAAATTTGCGTTTGCTAGCCTGCCGCCAACTCTGAGAATCGATAACGTTTTTTTATAGCTCGGAATATCCTGCAAAAATGGCGACAATTTTTGTAAACTGGGTTGTAATAGTTTACCTTTGTGAAGCATGTCAATTTCTTCTTTGAATGACGTTTGCTGAATGTCGTATATTACCTTCCAGAAGGCCAATTTCAGTTCTTCAGCTGTAATATACAAATTCCGCCTTTGTTTATGGAATAAACGATGAATGTAAACTATGATATGTAGAGTTCGAAGATACGATGATTGATTGGTAATGATTTGAGAAATAATAGAGTTCGCGATGGTTGTTATTTTGAACGAAGATTTTCTGTTTTCTGACACTGGAAGATCAGTATTAGAGATGATGCTCGTAGGCCAATGTATATCGCTCTTCTTGAGGAATTCTGGGCCACTAAACCAGATTGTAGAGGTAAGCTCGTTAGGGAGACAACCACGGGATACTACATCTGCAGGGTTTTCTTTCGACGACACATGGCGCCAAGGTATATTATTAGTCGTATTCTGAATTTCTGCAACTCTGTTAGCGACGAAACAAACGTATGACGAAGAATGATTTTTAAGCCAATTCAGTACGATTTTGGAGTCTGACCAGAAAAATATTCGATATTTATATGGTTGAAATTTGCTTTTAATCTTTGTCCATGTGCGACTCAATAATAACGCTGCGCATAGCTCTAGTCTTGGTAACGATTGTTGAGCGACTGGTGCTACCTTCGATTTTCCAATGAGTAGACTCACATGAAACCCATGTGAAACAGGTACCCGAATGTATATGCAGCAGCCGTATGCTAACTGTGAGGCATCCGAAAAGCCATGAATGTCAAAGTGTATGTCTGGGGACATCCCAACAAATCTGGGAATTTCTATTTGATTAATGTGTGATAATGTTTTTTCGATTTGAAGCCAACGATTTGTAAGTTGTTCATTTAAAGGCGTGTCCCAACCAATTTGCTGCTTCCACATTTCTTGGATTAAGATTTTGCAGGAAACTACTATAGGGCTCAATAATCCAAGTACGTCAAAAATTCTTGCAACAACACTTAGAACTGAACGTTTTGTTGGACCTTCAATCGGTGATAAGTCGAATTGAAAACAAAGAACATCTTTATCAGGCTTCCAAGACATTCCGAGAGCCTTAGTGCTGTTTTCATTGTTCGTTTTGAATATCAATTCTTCGTTGAAATGTATTAACTGAGAACAATTGGAATTCCACTTCGATAATTTCAAACCACTTCTACCTAGAATTTGAATAATTTCATCCCTTTTGATTGACAATTCTTTCAGAGTCGATGCGCCAGTTAGAAGGTCGTCAACATAAAAATCTTGTTTAATCGCCTGAGCGCCAATGGGAAATTCTTGCTTGTATGTATCAGCGATAAACGATAGACTACGAATTGCTAGGAAAGGCGCAGCCGAAGTGCCATACGTTACGGTGTTGAGCTGATATAAGTTTATTGGACTATTTATGTTGTCTCTCCAGAGTACGAGTTGCAGGTTTCTGTCTTCTTCATGGACCATGAATTGTCTGTACATTTTACAAATGTCTGCTGACAGTGCAAATTTATGAAAACGGAAGCAAAGAATTGTTATAATTAGTTCTTGTTGAATCGTTGGTCCTACCATTAATATTTCGTTCAACGAAATATTTGTAGATGTGCGAGCCGAAGCGTCAAAAACTACCCTCAATTTGGTTGATGAACTTTGGAAACGCAAAACTGAATGATGTGGTATAACATAGTGGGGTTTATTCAATGCCTCATAGCTGACTAAAGACATATGTCCAAGCGAAATATATTCGGTCATGAAATCTGTATACATGGTTTTGATTAGTTCATCTTTTTGAAGGCGTTTTTCGAGGTAAGTAAAACGACGACGAGCTGTTTCGAATGATGAACCAAGTTTTGTGATTGGGTCCTTAAATGGCAAACGAACCTTAACTCTGCCACTTTGATCGAAAATTGTATTTTTGACGAAATGGGACTCGCAACGAATTTCTTCTTCAGACATAACTGATTTGTTTTCAGCAAATTCTTCGATCTCCCAGAAACCTTTAAGCAATGTATCTAGTTCTTGACAAGTTACTACATTGCACGACAAAACTTCATTTGGTGGACAAGAATTAATTTTACCTCCTATTATCCATCCTAGAGTTGTATTTATTAAGCAAGGCAAGCCATTTCCAAGTTGAAACTTTCCATCAAGCAACAAGTCGAAAAATATCTCCGAACTGATGAGCAAGTCAATCCGTTGAGGTACGTAGAACTGTGGATCTGCAAGTTCCAGGCTATCTGGAATGTTCCACTTATCGCTATTTATACACTCTGATGGCTGTTGGGCCGAAATTGATTTTGTTATCGAAAATATTGAAGTAAATTCAAAATCAGATACACGAGATTTGACAGTAGCAGTAACTTTGTATTTGAGCTGAGTACGAATATCTGAAACGCCAGCTATTTCTTGAACAGACCTGACTTGTTGAAGGCGAAGACGATTCGCAGCTTCTTGGGTAATTAAGTTGATTTCTGAGCAAGAATCTAGAAGAGCCCTACAAGGTTGTAAAATTCCGAAAGTGTCTCGAACAAAAACGATGGCTGTGGGAAGCAAAACCCGACAACGACTGCTTGTAGTGAAGGCTGAATTTCTTGTTAAATGAATGGCTGCGGGACTAGTTGTTGATTTCAACGATGAAGCCTGTGGATTTAAATTTGAGTGGTACGACGATGATTTAAATGAAGGTGACAATGGTTGAAGTGATGACGATGAGGACTGAGAAGTCGGTAGGGGTCGATGAAGAGACGATGAGTTCGAAAATGAATGGGGTTGTTCCGACGAGGATTGTTGATCCGTCTGCGAAATTTGATTATGTAGTGTCGAGTGATGAGAAACACGACAAGTTCGACATCTTGATTTCGACTGACACTTTGCTAGTAAGTGACCTTTGCGAAGACAATTTATGCAGAGTTTGGCGGCTTTGATAAAATCGAATCGACGAATTACTGGTAGCGATAAATATGAAGTGCAATTTCCGATGAAATGTTCTTTGCTTTGGCAATACTCACAAAGAATGTTCGATGTGAGAAGTGCTAATCCTGGACGCTTAAATTTAGGCCTAGATTTGTGTTCACTATCACGAAATGATTCAGTTTCAGAGACTCGGCTCTCCAGAAATTGGCAACGACGACTAAGAATCGAATAACATTCATCCCATGATGGCAAAGAACTAAAATCTTGTTTTTCGTCGTAGACTCTTTTTGACTCTGGATCAACTTTCGACAAAATAATGTGTATGATGATGGCATTCATTACATCCAGTTCAGAGCCTAAAGATAGCAATGAACTACGAAGAGCCGAAACGTTGTCGAGAATTGAGCGTAGCGAAATAGCGCTGGGTTTGGTCATTGAAGTTATCGAGAACAAGGAATTGATATGATCAATAAAAATTAAAGATTTGTTATCATAACGATCGTTTAAAGCATCTACAGCCTTTTTGTAGTTTGACTCAGTAACTTGAAACGGTTCTATGACTGCCAATGCCTGGCCAGATAGACAATTAAGTAAATAATTAAACTTATCGATGGTAGGAATGCTTGCCTCATTATGAACTAATGTGTTGAAAGTAGTAATGAATCGAGAAAACTCAGAATACTTTCCATCGAACCTTGGTAATTTAATTTGAGGCAGTCGGTTGTGATGCGACATTACAGGTTGAGTTGTATTAAAAAAACTTTGATCTATATCACTAGAATTTCGTTTAGCATTCATAAAACTTACCAATGGAGCCTTGGCAGATATAAAGAGTTCTTCGATATCTGATCGGTTGGTATCAGATTCATCCATCTTCTCTATTTGTGCTTGAACATGGCTAATTTGTTTGAAATACGATTCTAGGATTTGTAGCCGACATTCAAGAATTGTGTAATCTGATGAACCACCATCCCTTTCTATTTTAGTTTTCATTTGCGTGATATTTCGCTTCATTGTTGTTCTTTGTTGCTTTAAAGAAGAAAGCGTGTTAGCTCCAGAATCAAATTTATCGTTGCTCATAGTGTCGATTTTTTCAGTGCTCATTTTTCTAAATTGGGTTTTAGTAAAGTGGTGTAACGTTGGTTAATGTTGTGTTCCAGTTAGGTCAATTTTAAATAAGCGGATTAAAATTATTTGAAAGTCGAGTAAATTTGCATTAATAATGATAAATTCGATGAAAATTCAATAAATATCAAAGGTACTATTCGTTAGAAAGAAATATCATATAGTGCAAAATAGTACCATTCGGTGATATGAAGTGCCAACACTATCTACTGGTTTTGTTGAAGGCCAACACTGGTTGATAATTGCACTTGCCGATATAAATGTGAGCGTGGGTGTGTGTATAAAATTGTAATCAGAAAATCTTTTGTAGTAGAGGGAATTCTATTTCTTTTACTTACTTGTATAATTGAATGTATGTAAGTATAGTTGGGAAGAGTTTATTCTGCTCTGTTCCTTACAATATCGATGATGCTGAGTGGCGATGAAGTATATATGTACATATGTGTGTATGCAGAGTAGTGTAGGACGGCGGCTAGCAACTGCAAAGCGAAGACGATGAAAATGTTGGGAATGACGATGATGATGTTTAGCACGACGATAATGATGTTTTGTGGTTGATTAGCCCTTTGCAAGCAACGATGATCACGATGTCGCCCTGAAGTTGATGATGATGTCTTGCTTTGTTCAGCAACAAATAATTTTTTAATTAATTTCCTTTTTATTCAAATAACCTTTATTTAATTTAATAAATTATATTTGTTTTTTTTTTTTTGTGATTTTCACTGTCCTGTCACGGTCGCCAAAATGTTCATTCGATGAAGGTTGTATGTAGGTATGTACCTATTTACTACGTGATTAAATAACAGATGAGAAAAGGTTGACTTTATGCTTTAATAGACACGATGAGAATGATCATTTTATTAAATGGTTTTACAAAAGAAGTTGAGAATGTGAAATACAAAAAAAGAACAGTTACAAATCATAAGAAATTAAATTGTGCAAATTCCTCAAGAACCGGTACGGCATTTAAAGGAATGATTTAATTTAAATAAAGTAATTAAATATATACAATAATAATTTAGTTATGATTGAACAGTGTATATATATATATATATATATATATATATATATATATATACATATATATATATATATATATATATATATATATATATATATATATATATATATATATATATATATATATATATATGTATACCTACACATATTTACAATAAGCAGACTAGCCTCTAAAAGGTAAGTCTAGTACATGAACTCGCTGCAGTCTACGTGTTTCAATGCTGTCGTCTAATAGTGCAACAGCCAGAGGGTTACTGTGGTTACTTAATCTTTGAAGATAGTTTTACTGAACCTTTGAATTTCTTCTTGTACTGAGGACATATTTAAATCTTTACGAATATTTTTGTTTGTGACAAACCATGGCGCTACTGTAATTAGTCTTAAAGTTTTTGACTGGTATCTTTCTAGAATATCGATGTTTGATTTGCTTGCTGTTCCCCATAGCATAATTCCGTATGTCCAAACAGGTTTTAGTATAGCCTTGTAGATGATCAGTTTATTGTTTAAATTTAGTTCCGATTTTGGCCCTAGTAGCCAATATAATTTACCAGTTTTTATCTTTAGTTGTGTTCGTTTAGATTTAATGTGTTGCTTCCAAGTCAACCTCCTGTCTAAAATCATTCCTAAATATTTAACAGAGTGCTCTGCGGGTATTTGTTCCCTGTATATAGTCACTCTTGAGCAGTCTCCTCGTCTTAGTGTGAAAGTTATGTGCTTGGATTTGTCCGAGTTGACTTTTATATTCCACCTGGTAAGCCATTTTTCAAGAAGGTGAATTTGATTCTGGACAAATAACGATGCTTCTGATGGTGACTGGCTTGTTGAAGCTATTGCTGTGTCATCCGCATATGTTGCCACCATGACATCATTTATGACTGGAATATCTGCAGTGAAAATTGTGTGCAACACTGGACCTAGTACGCTTCCCTGTGGAATGCCCGCTTTTATTTCGTATATGCCTGATCTTTCATCTTTACTTTTAACATAAAAATGTCTTTGAGAGAGATAACTTTTAAAAAACATTTAGAATGGAGCCGGTAAAACTTTCTTTATTTTGAAAAGTAAGCCATTGTGCCATACTTTATCGAATGCTTGTTGAATGTCGAGAAACACTGCTGAGCAGTAGCGTTTATTCTCAAGGGCTTTAGTTATAGCATTTACTATCCTATGACATTGTTCTGGAGTTCCATGTTTATGTCGGAAGCCGAACTGATGATCTGGGATGATATTTTGTCTCTCTAGAACTGGCAACAATCTTTGTAGAAATATTTTTTCAAATAATTTTGAGAATATTGCAAGTAGGCTAATTGGTCTGTACGATGACAGCATGATTTCAGCTTTGTTTGGTTTTGAAATCATAATAATTTCGGCACATTTCCATTGCGATGGGAAGTGATCCAATCTCAGAATTGAGTTATAGATTAATGTTAAAAATAATATACTTTTTCGACTCAATTTCTTTACAACGTTGGCAGTAATTAAGTCATAGCCAGGTGACTTTTTTGTGTTAAGCATTTTTATTTCAGATACTATTTCAGTAGGAGTGAAAAGCTTTATAGGTAGATCCATTTGACATGGAGAGTCTAAAAAGGCAGTAGTTTCATTATGTTCTTGAATACTATTGAGTTCGTTAGGTTCGAAAATATTAGATAAATGAACAGCAAATGCTTCCGCTATGCTCTTATCTGATTTGCACCACGTACAATCATTATTTCTTATTATTGTGTTACGTTTATCTGGCCTTTTTAAATATTTCGTTGATTTCCACAAAAGATGTTCGTCATATTTGGAGTTGTTTATTTCTTTAATAAATTCCGCGGTTGCTTTGTTTTTGTGTTCATACAGTAATGTTTTCAGATCTTTGCATGCTTTGCTGAATAATCTCTTGTCAACAGGATTTCTACTTAAGGACCAATTTCTACGTAATCTTCTCTTTTCTGCTATAAACTGTCTTATTTCTGCTGATATTTGAATGTTACTTCTTTGAACAATAGGATTTCTAGGTGTCGCTATATTGGCGGCTTCATGAATTAGGTTTGTAAATTGCTCTACTGCATCATCTAGCTCTTCAGCGGTTTTCAATTGAATGCGCAAGTCAATATTTTGATCAATCCAGCATTGAAATGATTGAATATTGGTACGACTTGTTATAATGTTATTATTGAACGACTTTAAGTTAACACAAGTATTATAATTTAAAAGTATTGGAGTGTGGTCGGAGCTCAGGTCATTAATGGCATGTTTCTACATAACAAGTGACTCAAAAATGTTGCTCAATTGAGCATGAAAATTTGCTTTGGGGGTTTATAACACAAATGTCAAGTTTTGTTGAGTGAAAACGTAAGAGCTGTGGTTTCTACATTGCAATTTCAATTGTCGAAACTGTCAAAAGAAGACAATCACAAAAAAGTGATTGTGTACATGGCAAAATAATATTTTGTTAAATTTTTTCCAAAAACAGAAATTAATTTTCAAAAAATAATTAAAAATCCACAATAAAATACAATAAAATAAAATACAATATACATAATACTACATATAAATATGGATTTAAAGAATAAAAAGTTTGTAAGTGTGCATATACACATGTATGTATATACATATGTATATGTATTAATAAATTTTGATTTATAAATAAAAACAGCTGCTTTTGTATTCGGTCTAGAGTTGCCATTGAGTAATAAAAAAAATTGGTTTTTGTATGGAAAAAAGTAAACGAAATACTAAAATTTTTACTACGGCAATCCTGCAATTGAATAAAACGTAAAGTTCTAGGTAACAGCACGTAGGTTAGACAAGTGGGTTATAAAAACTCATTTTGTTACGTACTTGTCTGAGTAGTACTTGTTTGTTTGTTTGCTTACTTGTTATATAGAAACATGCCATAAGACTTTTTATTTCAAGTCTGTTACTTGGTATTCCTGAATATACTGCAAAATCTAGCAAGTCGGGAAGCTTTTGGGGATCAGATGGCCAGTACGTTGGAGATCCGGTTGATAGAATAGAGTAATTGTTATCTCTTAAGCATTTATACAATTCTTTTCCCTTAGGATTCGATAGCCTTGAACCCCACCAAGGATGCTTTACGTTATAGTCACCTCCCACAATAAATCTTTGACCCAGTGAAGTAAGAATTCAATTTCCTGTGTGTGATTGGAAAGACCATTTGCGTTCCATATTGCTATACGTAGGTCTAGTTGCATAGTTTGGCTATAAGTGTGGACATCATGATAAGTAGTGTGGTGGTGGTTTCAATTTGTTTTTCCATTAGAGCTTCTATTCTTTGAAATGAGCTGGATAAATGTTCGTATTGATGGTTGTTGCTTTTAACAGCTTGAGAATATGAAATTTGTCTTGAATTATGTCTATCTTCATTATAACTGGCATTTATTCCATTATTACTATCAATATTTGGAAAATTATTAGCGTTAAAATCAAATTATGGCACTACATTATTAGTATAATAATTGTTACGATTTCTAATAATGTTTCTTTTCTTTAGAAGTTCTTTATAAATTGCACAGCCTCTATAGCTAGCAGTGTGAGGTTGCAAACAGTTGGAACATTGTGGAGGAGTATTTTCATCCTTTGTGCACTGAGATGTAGGATGATTTAAGCCGCATTTTACGCATATAAATATCTTTCTACAGTACGATTTAGTATGCCCACACTGTTGGCATCTATAACATTGTACGATATCGTTATTTTTCAAAGGTGGTTCTATTTTAACCACCGCATTAAAAAGAAAATTAATGTTATAAATATCGTTATTGTTATTATTTGGCTCCAGATCCACAAAAAAATAGATAGCGGATTGTTCGTTACTCTGCTTTTAACATTTGCAATGTTTCTTACTTTATGTCCTAAATTTTCTAGTTCATGTTTGATGGATTCTATTGGCGTCGAAAAGTGCAAGTTTTTAACTACTACTCTGTAAGCTCTTTCTTGTTTTAATTGGAATGTGTGGAATTTTATTAGCTTTTCATCAAGACATTTAACTATTGTTCTATACGAATCTACTGATCTTGTCATTAACCGGACTTGGCCATCTTTTAGCGATTTGTAAGAAAAGTCTTCTGATTTGATTGCCTTCAAAAAGTTGTTTATCATACTTTTAATATCTCTAACGTGGGGTATATATATTGGCGGTGGTTTTGGCATAGAATTGGTGTTTTGATTGTCATCGTCATCATCATCATCATTATTGTCATTATCATTAAGTATTTTGAACATATTACTGCTGGTACGTGGATCGTTTGTTGTTGTTACACGTTTACGTTGAATTTTTGGTGATTCAGCATTACATCGTTTTCTTGTGTTGACTACCTGCCAATTATCATTGTCGCTAGACTCAGCTTCATCACTATCACTACCCATACTGGAGCAGTGATAAGCTGTGTTGTTTTTATTCCTTTTTTCTTTTTTCTTTTTTTTATTCTTTTTCTTTTTTCTAATAACTTGACAAAAGAGTCGAGTTTGTTGTTGTTTCGTACATACAAGGAAAGTATGCAAAATAATTTGAAATTCTTGAAAAACAACGGTATTAAATTGTTTTCAATATTAATGTTAACACACTGTACGTCTGCACAATATCACTGTCAATTAAAGACTGTCGACAAAAATTTAAAAGTAAAACATTTTTTTCCAGGAGGTAAAAATGCATTACTGCATTCACAGTGGGTTGTTCCCATCTGTGATATGTCGGGCTCCCCTTATAGGTATACCAACTAAAAAACCTCCTTTCTCCGGGAAATAATCCCCACTCCGGGACCGCGTTAGCATTACTTCGAAGTGGTTTCCCAATGGCTGTCTATCAGCCACCCTGCTTAATGTAGCCTACTTTTAAGCTGTCGTCTACATAGACGAATTATTCAGTCATTCTGCAGCGTCGAAGAAAGGTTTCTTCGACCTTAGTATTGTTTCGCAGTACTTCGCAACTGCTCGCCATTTGGTCGCATCAGATATCATATTGTCCACAATGTGCTCCACCATGAGTGGTCCTGTAACGGCTTCCACGGTGTACTGTCCATCGGGAACACTTGAAAAAAGTTTGCTCAGCATCATCCACAACATCTTCGTTTTCGTACAAGCAAAACGGATTGTCGCATTTCTTCATTTTGTGGAGATATTTTCGGAAGTATCCATGACCTGACAACATCTGAGTCAAGTAGTAGTTTACATCCCCGAAACGTCTATTCACCCACTTCTCTATATTTGGAATAAGTCTTGCGGTCCACCTGCCTTTCGTGCTAGTGTTCCACCTGTCCTGCCAACTCTGCATGATCTCCTGCTGTATGTTATTATCGTTTTCGGGTTCTATGCTGCTAATATGTCTCATCGTCCATAGCTTTCTTCGTCCTAATATTTGCAGATCAATTGGTATCATTCCTGATATCACTAGAACAGCGCATGCTGACACCGTACGATATGCAGATATCACTCGTAGAGCTGTTGTTCTTTGTACGACCAATAGTTTGTTCGCCCTTTTTCTCGCTTTCATTTGCTCGCCCCAAATCTCGCTTCCGTAAAGAAGGATACTGTTGCTAGCCTCCATTAGAAGCTTTCGCTTGCTTTGTACTGGTCCACCTACGTTTGCCATTAGTCGGCTAAGCTGTCCTGTTATCCTGGATGCCTTGTTCACAGCATAATTAATCTGATCCGAGTATGTCAGTTTGCAATCAAGTCTTATTCCTAAATAGTTTACAGATTTCTTTGTGCGTACTATCAGGTCTTCAATATTAACATCTATCTCCACTGGTATATGACGCCTGGTGAGAATGAGTCTTGTGCGCTGCTAGCTGAAGGCCGTGCTCATCTAACCAAGCCTTGGTTCTTATCATAACTTGTCTCAACTTCCGTTTGGCTTCCTCTATATTTCTGGCCTTAATAACTGCTGCTATTTCGTCCGCATATCCTACTAGGTAAGTGTCCTGTGGCATTTCCATACTAAATATTCCATCGTAGCTTATATTCCACAAGTCTGGTCTCAATATGGACCCCTGTGCAGCGCCTGATGTTATTTGTATCTTTTTCTGACCCTCCGTTGTGCTGTATATAAGTTCCCTATCCTTAAGATAGTTTCTTATAACCCTCGTCACGTATTCTAGTGCGTGAAACCTTTCTTCTAGGGCTTGCAGTACATCCGGCCATCGAAGGCTATTGAAGGCATTTTTAACGTCTAGTGTAGCCAGGAACACAAGTGGCCTGGTGGTTTTAGGGCCTGTCTGTGTAGATTTTGCAACGCTTATCACATCATTCACAGCTCCTATAGTAGATCTTTTTGGCCTGAAACCATGTTGCCGCTCCGAAAGTCCTCCACTAGCAATTACAGCTTCATTTAGGCGCGGCTTCAACAACCTTTCGTATAGCTTTCCTGCAGTGTCCAGCATGCAAAGTGGTCTATATGCAGATGGAGAGTTTGGGTCCCCTTTGCCCTTGCTAATAAGTACAAGACGCTGAATCTTCCATATCTTAGGGAACACCCCTTCTTTCAGGTAGTGGTTATACATGTTTAGCATCATTTCTGGACGTTTCAGGACTATTTCCTTAATTACTTCTGCTGGAATACCGTCAGGGCCTGGAGCCTTATTGGCCTTCAATCTACGTGCTGCGTCACTCAGTTCTTCTTGCGTGAACTGTGGGGTATACATTACTTCTCCTACGCTTGGTATTTCCTCCGGAATTTCACGTTGTGGAAAGAGTGTGGTTACAATGTTATGCATAGCTTCTGCATTCATTTTACCCATCGGAGCTTTCGCTGCGAGCTTCCCCATAACTAATTTGTAGCCTGTTCCCCAAGGATTATTGTTTATGTCCTCCCGTAGCTCCTCCCAGAGCTGTCTTTTGCTATCAAAGATGGCTTTCTGTAGCCTCTTCTTCGCCTCCTTATATTCTATTCGTTCAGATTCTGCGTCGTAGAGTCGTCTGGCTCTGGTATATATCCGTCTTCGTCGAACGCAGTCTTGTCTTCCGGTGTCTGGTCGTTCTTATTCTAGGCATAGCCTTGTCACATGCTTCTTTTATTATCCGCATTACCTTCTCTACATTTGCTGAGGTATCTATTGTCTGCTCTATCTCATTTGATCTCCTGTCGATTTCCGCTATTAACGCGGACTTATTCAACTTTTTGCTATTCCATTTTCGGGTGCTAAAGCTTTGTTGATTTGCTTCCTCTCTATTATTTCTGTCCTCTTCATATGAATATGAAATGTACTGATGATCGCTTGCTGTATATGTTTCCAGCACTCTCCAGTTCCTTATCCTGCGCGCAAAACTATCTGTGACCAATGTTATGTCTGGAATTGTACCCTCGCAGCCAGGCCGTCTGAAAGTAGGTACATTTCCAACATTTGCAACAGTTAGTCCTACTCTGGCAGCCATTTGGGAGATCCTCTTGCCCCTAGAGTTTTCTGTTTGCATGCCCCATTCCGGCGATCGCGCGTTAAAGTCACCAGCTACTATGATAGGGCCTTGGAAAAGGCGTACCTTGTCCTCTATTTCATCCAGTTTCTTTTGGAAGTCTTCCATACAGTCACTGGGTGTCAGGTAACAGCTGACAAGTGTTAAGTTATCAAACTGCATCCACGTAAAGCCAATTCCCTTTCCCGTAGTCTTTGGAGCCAGGTGGCTGGACCTCGGGATCCATATAGCCGCAGTGGCAGTTTCGTCCTCACACCAATATCCACTAGTCCTACCGGCATATTGTTCGCTTATAATGGCTATATCTACTTCCTGTTCAACGCATATTTGTGGCAGCATTGCATCTGCCACTCTTCCTCTATGCATGTTCAATTGTAATATTTTCATTTTACTGTGCTTTCCCGCTCATATAGCATACCTTTGACCCAGCTATATGGTTAATGGATTTCTTTCCTTCTTCCAAGCAAAGACAACATTTCGGTGGGTTGTTGCACTGTTTCAAGATGTGACCCCTTTCACCACATCGAATACACAAACCCATACCTTTTCTGTCCGGACCTTTGCACTCCCATTTCGTATGTCCAAATGCAAAGCATCTGAAACACCTCTTTTTTTCCTCACAGTGTCTGATTCTGCAGCTCACCCATCCGATTTTAATGCGCTCCAATTTTAACAGTTTGTTTGCGTCCTTTACTGGTAGCGATACGAACGCTCTTTTTTGATCACGTGTATTTGGGTTTGTTAGTTGAACCGTGCTGTCCACCTCTGCTAATTCCGCTATTTTACTTATAGCAGTGCAAACTTCTTCTTTTGTTGTATAACCATGTCCCTGATCTCCACTGTTGCCTTGGTTCTCATATCCTTGACCTCTGCGACTTCTCGCAAGGTGTCTTTGACTGCCTCGCAAAATTGTTGTTTTTTGCCCCCTTTTTCTAATTCTAATAGAATAGCACCCGTTTTTGTCTTTCGGATTGACCGAACAGATACTTCTGTCTGTTCTAAAAGTAAAACATTAGGGGGTTTTAAATATCAATATTAATAATATAAAATAATATAATATAATATACTATAATATAATATATATATAATACAATTTTAATTAATTTTATATGCGATCTGAACCAACAGTTAGCTTAACAACAATTCTAGCAGTTGATTCACGATAGATAGTATCGTTAAAAAATTTTTCACAATCATATCGTTCTGGAGTCAAAATGTTTGAGCCAGCATTAGTTTCTTTTATTTCCCACAAGCATTGTAAATTAAGATCGACCTCCTCTTCTATAGGCAGCATACAAGAACCAGAATGAATGAATTGATTTGCGTTATATCGACCAGCTACGATCAATTCAAAAAGTGTTTTGTGCAACTTTGGTAAATTAGGACCAATTTTAATTTGACTAACTGACAAACTATCGAAGAAAGTTTTAGTTCCAATGAGTAAATCGATTCGTTTTGATTTAAAAAAAGTTTTCTTCTGCAAGTTGGGTATTTGGAGGAAGATTCTACGAAGAAACATCCAGTTCAGAATCGGGCTAATATGAAATGTGTGGCGTAACACAGAATAACAGAGTAAATCAGGATTTTACATTTATTGATGACATGAATTTACTTCCTATGCTGTAGTTTGTTTTATACGTTGAAGGTGCAAATTTTTAGAGAACTCATCAGTAATAAAATTTAATTGGGAGCAAGAATCTAACAGTACGTGTCCCAGTTGATAAGAGCCAATAGCATCACGAACGAGAACTATGGCAATAGCAAGAGCACCTTTTCCAGAGAAGATTTTTGAGATGTGTATGTACGGGAGGAAGATAATTCATTCAAGGCAGGGCGAGAAACAGATGGTTCAGCAGCCGGGGACAATGGCCGGGAAGCTGCCTGACACCGATGAAACAAACTGTGATGGGATCGAGAACAAATTTTGCGCTTGTTTTTACATTATAGCTATTTTTATATAGAGCAATTCAGTAATTACGAATTATTGTCTATATGCCACTGAAATGTTCTTTAGGCAGTGATATTGTTAAAGTGTTAGGGTTTGCGATCGTGAAACGCGGCAAGGAGTGAAAACGATGTTGTTGATTCAATCACTACAAGAAGAATAACTTCTATTTAAAATTCCTTAACTCAAACATACAGTATTGTATAAGAGCTACCATCATTATTGTTTTATTTGTTTCTAATTTCCAATATAAGTTCATATATACCAATTCAACTTGTTATTTTTTTACATACGTACATACATTATATATACAATTGAATGCAAAAAATATAGAGAGAAATTTATTGCATTCTTTTCGACAACAACACATACTGTTTAAAAATTCTTTCAATAAGTAACAAATACTCATAAAAAATCTAACTTTTAATTAACAAAATAAGTTACAGTGGTTTGTATGTGCAAAATTACTAATAAGTTACGGTCGCGCCAATTGACAAAAATGTAATAAAATGAAATGTATAAAAAATGCAATATTAGTAAAAAATAATATGAAATGTTATGCGGTGACCTAACACATACATACTTATATAAGGTCCAACCAAAATGCACGAAGTTAATTGGAAATAAAAGAAAAAGTTTTCAGAGAATTATCTTAATATTTTGGTGGAAGGATCTATGGTAATTGTGTGTGAAGCGAAATGTCACCCAAATGCTCACCACGTCTTCATGCGATGGTCAATATTTTCATTGACTGAGACATAATTGAGGTTCAATGTCATTAATGTGTCGAATTATCTCAGCGCTTAGCGCTTCAATTGTTGTTGGCTTATTGACGTACACGTTTTCTTTTAACCCTTTCATACGGGAATTATTTCTGGTCATTGCAAAATTTTATGTATGGTTTGTAATGCTTAAAAAGGCTTCAAAAAACACGTGTAAAAAATTATGCGGACAAATTTTTATTCTGAAGTGGGTTTTAAAGATGTACATTTTAATGTACAATCCGCTTCAATATATAAACTTTTTAATTTATTTTTTATTGATTAAAATGTTTTAGTATACATACTTAAATAAAAAGAACACATTTAAAAATTTATTAAAAAAATAAGCGATCAAATTCATTACTAGTAAGGTGAAATATGCATAAAAATTGAATACACATACATACATATGTATGTTTAAATATATATGTGAATACATACTAAATATCTTTAAAAAATATTATTTGGTATGCATTTGTAGAAAACAATTTCGTTCCTTAGTAATACATAAATGAATTTTACATTTTTGGCAAAAGAAATGAGTTCTTCCAGCTACTCCTTGGCTTGTTTTGCAATTATTTTTGCATCTTGTTGCTTCTTTTTTGCCGTCATGGCATGGCATGTGATCTATGCCATCCAGTTGTATATCTCGAATTGGTCTTACCTCCATTTTTCTTTTAGATGAAACAGGTAATAAAGTTGAAAGATTTGAATTTGTATTTGAAGGGCGTCCCCGCTTTTGTGTTGACTTCTGACTCTTGTATAGAAGAGCATTCGCAATTTCTAATCGAAAATGCATAAGATCCAATATCTCTCGTTTTGACCTTCCCTGTTTTATTGCATAGCTTTGGTATTCGATGAAACTTGCAACTAAAGCGAAATCGAGAAAATGTGTTACTATCCGAAGAGTCCATTTCCTGGATTTTAAAAAAACCCTATAGTAGGATATATATTGATCTAGAAGATCAACTCCACCCATTCCTGAATTATATAGCTTTACGATGTTAGGACGATTGAATTCCTCAAAAGCTTTTGTTAACTTATTGTACCTATATGTAAGACAAAAAATAATATATAAATAATAACTGGAGGTAACGTTCATCATATACAACTACCTTTTAACAATTTCATGTTCTTCTGATCCCATGAAATTTGATGTCAAATGTATCGGTTTGTTGTCATACCATTTCACTAAAAATATATTTCCGTCCCTGCTTACCACCTGATCTGAACAACCTCGTCCTTTTTTCTTCAATGCTTTGTCATCTATTAGAGGAGGTGATGCAAACCGATCAATTCTTACAGTTCCTACTGCATTTATATATTTTTGGCGAAGTATTTCCAATAGCTGGTGCGATGTAAAAAAATTATCACAATATAATGTGTGACCTTTATTTTTAATTCTTTCAGATAATTGGAGAACAACTGAAGCTCCAAACCCGAATTGGGATAAATTGGTGGAGCTAATATTAGTAGAACTTCCTTGATAAAGAAAAAAGTCGTATGGTATTCCAGATTTGCCAGCTAATACGTACACTTTTACACCCCAAGGATTAGGTTTTCCTTTTATATACTGCTTCGTTGATAATTTTCCAGTATACGGTATGATTTGCTCGTCTACGGATAGTACTTCTTCTACTTCTAATTCTAAACATCTCTTTCTAACGGCTTCAATAACAGGTCTGACTTTCCAAAATTTGTCAGTAGTATCTATATTCTTATCCAAATTATTTACGATATGTAAATTATTCCGCAACTGGCAAAACCTGTCACAAGTTAATGTGTTTCGAAAGCTTTCAATACCAAGCAATGGGTCCCAGTAAAGTCTGAGCCTAGAGAACTTCATAGTACCAATCAAAATGTGCAATCCAAATAATTTTTTAATTTCGTTGCAATCAGTACTTTTGAAGTGTCCTACATTGTTTTGAGTTGCATATAAATTTGTGTAGGAAGCAAAATTTTGAAATAATTTATCCGTAAAATATTGTTGGAAAAATTGGTATGGTGTTCTCTCATCTTCATAGCTTTCAGTACTTTCAAATCGAAATGGTGTTGGATCACGTTTAGAGTTTTTTCGACGCCATTTTATATCTTGCTTCTTTGTATATACATAATTTGCACTAACGTCTAATTCTTTAGTACCGGCAGGACCTTCACGGTCGATAAGAGCATTTGAAATATTGTCTTCATTTAACTCGTCTTGGTTATTATCCGATGAACTATGCACGATGCGATTAACGATAACAATATCCTCGTTCTGATTTTCAATATTATTGTCACTCTCACAGAATTCTACATCTTCTTCGATGTCCGATTCATTCAATATATCAAAAATTTCTTTGATTGTTAAATTCGACAATATTTATATTCAAAAAATTCAAACTTTTAGCTTATTTGTTGTACAAAAAAGATTTACTCTTTTTATCCTTTATGTGAACTACTGCTAGCTACTCCTTAAAACAAAATAAAAAAAAACGCGACTAGACGTCGCCAACTATCTTCTGAAAAGAGTAAACAACCTAACGACCTAACGGGACTGTTGAGTTGCACTTCTAAGAACTACCTAACGGAATGATGATATTCTTCATTGTGCATTTGCATATTTGTGATCAATGCATTTTTGCTGCGTATTACAAGTATTTCATCACAATGTGTTATTGTGTACTTTATTTATTTAAAAAGAAATTCTTGTCCCTTCAACATTTGTATATTAAAATGTAACGTACATTTAAATGTACATTGAAGATTTTACTAAATGTACATTTTAATGTACATTCTTTTTTAGATATCATTAACGCCTAAAATATCGTATTTATGTAAAACGTATATTTTTACATTAGAAAACATCGAAAAAATAAGCAAAAAAAAAAACTTACCTTTTTTATGAAAAACGCTGAATTATATATATATTTTTTTAAATTTGAAAATAAACTTTAACACACTGTATGCTGCGTCGATGATGACAGGATAAAATATAATAAATTGATTTCACATTGTGTTGATATTGTACAGCCTCTTAAGAATTCAAATAACAACAAAATAACGAACCTATAACTGCAAATTAATTGCATGTATGCAAAAATTCACATCAGTGAAGAGTTGATAAAATCGACGTACATTATAATGTACACCACGCGTCAAAGGGTTAAATATCCCCAAAGAAAGAAGTCCAACGGTGTCAAATCACATAATCGTTGCGGCTAATTAATTTCGCCGTGATGTTAGATAGCACGGCCATTGAATTTCTCACGCAAAAGAGAGAGTGGCATCATTCTGTTGAAACCACATATCGTCTAGGTTCATAGTCTAAATTTCTGCCCAAAAGAAGTCCGTTATCATCTCGCGATAGCGAACTACATTCACGGTAACTGCTTTGACGACCCCATTTTCGAAGAAGCCAGCCAATAAAACTTACCAAACAGCATTCACAGGTGTTTTCGCATTTCCTACAGACCGGGTTTGCTAAAATTTGCGCAGAATTCTCTCTATTGTGGACATATTTGGTCGATTATAGTGATCAATAAAATCACGAAGTGCATGAAATGCAATTTAATTTGAACGCCCATTTTTGTAAAAGGCTTCAAAAGTCTTAACGCACGTCAGTGCATAACTTACCTCTTTCAGGTATCTTTGATTATATGCTCACCATAACCAAATCTGTTTTCTGACTATAGTGCCATGCCATTTTGGTATATTTCTTATTACTAGCTTAGTAAGACCTACCTGCGTACCAAATTTCAGCGCTCTAACTCTAGTTGAAGGGTCCCATACATATAAGAGGTATTCTAGTGATCCCATTT
>OY813002.1:42025747-42065747 GCA_963681545.1 Germaria angustata
CTACACACAGTGTAGAAAAAGATGAAACTAGCTTTCGCCGATAACTTTCTAACTTAAAATTTTTATATTCTATTGTTTGTTGTTGGCTTAGCTAGGTATATGCGCATTTCATTGGCGCTAACCAAATCATCAGTACCCTTTCAGCCAAATCATGATTGAAAGCATTCAAAGCTCGTATACTTATGCCACAGACTACAAACACTATATGAGAATTCAAACAGAACTCAATCGTATTTTTCTATTTGTAATCAACAAAAACACAAAGTATAAATAGCTTTAGAAAGCTTTTGTACAATCACAACACAACAAACAATTATAATTGACTTGCGTCCTTTTGTTTTTTCTTTTTACGCCTTTATACAATTAATTAATAATGAAAGTATTTATAAGGCAATGAAAAAACAAAATTTATAATAACAATATTTATCAAATTTGATTTGGTTAGCGCCAATGAAATGCAGGCATATACCTAGCTAAGCCAACAACAAACAATAGAATATTAAAATTGTTATTTTGGAGAATATCTCGAATAACGAATTTGATAAATTATTTTTAAATTTTGTATCGAGCTATGTACGTAAGTAAACTAGATTTGTTCCATTTCCGTACTTTTTCCGTACAATCATAAATATATTGTACACATTGTACCAGCAATGTATTGGAACAGCTATTTTGCATGTATAATACATAAATAATTTTTTTCTGCTTATGTCAAAAACACATGACACGTTTTTAAGCATTCTATAAGTGCTGCAACATTTACATTTACGTTACATTCACATTTCCGTTACATATGCGATTTCTACAGTCGGCTAAATAGCCTTTATTCTGCATTTCGATTACGTTCCCGCATTCAGTTACGCACGGATCGAAAAAAGGTATTCTGGAAAAAAACTTAATCGAAAGAAAAAGAAGAAGAGAATAGTATGTTTACACCAGCACCTTCGCTATGAAACTTGTGAAAAAATAACAGAAAAAATAAGCAATTTCATAAACATTTGAGTAAAAAATTTAATTTAGTGCAAAAAAATTAGAAAAATAAAATAAATTATTAAAAATTAAATATTTTGGGAACTACAAAATCATATATTGCATTAGTTAAGTACGAAAGGAAGTATAAAAACCAGAATACAGGTAAGTAGTATATGTGGCCAAACTATTCCAATATGAAGAAATCTGTAGTGGCGAAGATAGTATAGGAATTTTTGATACATCATTGTAGAAAAAAATAAAGTTTACTTATTTTGTTTCAAGAAAAAATGGAATCGATAGCAGCTGCATTGTTGTTGGAAGAGGAAAACAACGCGCTCCAGAATACAGAGTCAAGAAATAAAAAGCAGAGATTGAGAAACAGTTGCAACCCGTTTCAATTAAGTGAGAAATTGTAGGATATTTGTTTTAAATATTTATGTATGAAGTAATTACTTTAATTCTACAGATTAAAAAAAAAAATTCGCCTAAATAAAGACGCATTTAAATATATGTATATTATATACTTTGTAAACTTAACAAGAATACGCGAAATCAAAATTGTATTAAACTCACTCAGAATTATGTTGACTATAGTAAGTTTATAGAATGCTTTTTAAATGATTCTAAAAATCTTTCTGGATATCCTTTAATCGACACATTCAATTTGATCAATTGCCTGTCAAATGCAAATGCAAATTCTACATCTACTATAACAAGAACGAAATTACTCAAGAGGAAATAGCGCCCTGGATGAATGAAAATTTGCAAAATTTAATTATACTTAAGAGAAGAATCTTAAAACAGAGGAGAAGAAGACCAAATGACACTGAAGTTCAAGGAAGACTGAAAAGAATAAGCAAAATTATCAAAGGCGCTTATCGAGAGTCAATGAATAACTACTATCATGACCACTAATTTAGTATTCAGAAAGATCCTAAAAAATGTTGGAGATTTTTAAATGAAAATTTAGGAAGAAACGTTAAAAATCAAATAAATTTAAAGGGACCAAATTATGAATTTATCACAGACGATGCTCGAATCAATATTTTTTACAAATCCCAAAATCCATGAAGGAACAAATTCCATACTTTCCTTCTGATTCTTGCAATGGACTTCGGACCCTAGCACATTGCATTTTTTAAATATTACTATAGATAAAATCTCTCATATTGTGCAAATTCTGTATATATTTAATAGTATATATTTAATAGTATCATCTCAACATCTAAATATCCAAGCATATTAAAAATATCGAAAATTGCCCCTATACTGAAAGTAGTGAATGCTAATACAGAAGACATGTATAGACCTATTTCGTTGTTGCCCGTAATTGAAAAGATTTTTGAAAAACTACGACACCAGCAACTTCTAACTTACTTGGAAAGTAACCACTTGCTTTATGATTTTCAATATGGTTTCAGGAAAAGTAGTGGTACCGAAAATGCTGTAATTAATGTTGTAAATTTTATATATCGTGGTCTAGATGAAGGATTTAACGGTGTTGCTGATATTTTTATGATTTTTCAAAAGCATTTGACCTTGTAGATCATGAGATCATGGTCGAAAAACTTCCATATTATGGAATAAAAGGAAGAGAACTAAATCGTCTCAGAAGCTATTTCAAAAATCAGAAGCAATATGTTAATTTGAATGAAAGTAGAAGTTCGGGGTACCACAGGGCAGTGTACTAGGCCCACCTTTATTGACAATTTATATAAATGATGAATAATGAATATTGGAATAAACGGAAAAATATATATGTACGCGGATGATATGTCTCTGTTTTACCCATATTGTTGTAACTTGTTAATTTAAGCACAGATTATCTTTATTTCGGCTATGAAAAAAAAGTAAGATAATGAGCAATAAAATGACATTAACAATAAACAAATTTAATGTGTTAGAATTGTGACAATTATCAATGTTGCGCTATTAGCGATTATAACAATTCTCCCCCACTTAATATGAATACAACCCAATTTTTCAATGGCGAACATAATCGGCCAGGTAGGCAGGTGGTCTACATTGCCTTGCTGACGTACGACGGCTGGGTGCTGATTCGATCAAAAGTTGTTGACCAGATGTTGATGGTTCTTCATTTTCAGATATACTTGTCATATACATATTTCATACATAATGGTTTATGTATGAAATATGTATATGACAGAAGATATGGCTTTTTAGCAGACAAAAAGAGTTTTGATGAAACACCACGTTCAGTATACAGGGGCACTTGCAGTTACAACATCCAGCAGCTGGTGCGAACACAAACGCTGTCAGTGTTTTCTTCGAATATAAGCTCTATTTGCCATGGTTCCGCATTTAATCTCAGTGTGCCAACAACTCCAATGTTGACCTATGATCATGACCATGTGAAGTTGATAGACATTTTAAAGATCAGTTCTTCCTCAATGTCTCCATATCCAGAGAGAAAATGTGCATTTAAAAATACTTCTAATATTGTGTCTATGACAATATCAATAGAACTTCGTTCAAACGTGGAATATAATTTAGTTCAAATGAAAACTCCTCCCTCAGATGCTAAGATTATTAACTGCAAAAAGCCAACAATATTATTAACAACCTTTCAATCATCTGGTTCTCCAACTTCCACTAATATTTGTAAAAGTAGTGATGATACAATGTTTGGTCGATTTGTAGAAGTTAATGAATATTTAATGCAATTACGCTATCAGCGCAATTCCATATTGCATTCTTTATCCTCTTTTATTATTAAACGACCATCTTATATATCTATACAAAATACGGCAATGGTTAGTTCACATTCGATTCATACCCTTCAAAAAATTTCCACTATTGGAAACTGTATTCTACCGCGGGATCCTAAAACGAAAAAACAAGTAAAGCTGGACAAAAGGCAGCAGTGCTACTTGCAGAGATTCAGTCAACGCTTAAGGCATCAACAAAATGAAAAAGTAATTTATTTTATACAGAGGAATCGCACGATGGGTTAATATTGAATAAAGCTGCTAAATATGCAATACCAAGGGTTGTTACAAATATAATTTGCAAGAGGGATCAAGTTAATTTGGACTCATCTACAACTTAGCCAATATGTTAGAAAAGGTTTAAGTTTCACAGATAATAACAATATTTATCAAATTGGTTATTCGAGATATTCTCAAAAATAACTATTTACTTAAATATACGTGTATATATAAAATTTTTTGTCTTTACTTAACACTTTTTTTATTGTGTGTGTTTGCATAAATATTTAAAATAAAGTACATATTGTAAGTGTGTGTTTGCATACATATTGAAAATAAAGTACATATTAATTATTATCGTATATTATGAATTAGAACTGATTTACATTCCTCATACAGTATGTATATTCGACTTTTTATTTTATCTTTTAGAAAAATTTTATTATTTTTGTATTCAAACACGGGTCATAGCATGTTTCGTAAATCTACTCATTTATAGCGATTTTCAGAATCATACAGAGAAAACAATCACCCTTTTTAGCCGACCGTAAATGTAGAAATGTAAATGTAGCCGGATCAGCTGATCGTTTCTCTTATATGAGAATGTATGCAAACGCTTAGCCGACTGGAAGTGTCACATTGCCGTAACGTCAGTGATGGGTTGTACGTATGTTGAATGCAAATGTGGCACTGTAGCAATTTTTTGCTACTTTTTGTTTTTAGATTTGAAACTTTTTTTAGTTAAATTTATATACACACACTATATATAATCCATTTAAAATAATTTTTTAGCTGGAAGTCTTTAGTTGTTTATATAAAAATTAACAGTTTCTAGTTTATATTCAATATATCGTTTTTCTTTAGAAAACTTCTACAGAAATATTCGTTTATAACTGAATAAAGAGCAAAGGAAATAGAATCAAGATAATTTAATAAATTAAATATATAATTTTTTTTTATTTCTTAATACGCTAATTGGGCCTAAATTTTCCAATGTAAGTAAAACAGATTTAAGATACATTTTTCCCCAACGCTTATTAAGAAATTACATGATACATGAAGATTCGCCAAACACATACTAACAAATAAACTTAATAAATAATAATAAATTTTTATAAAACAAATTAAATAAATAAATTTTTATAAAATCTAACAAGAGACTTTGCCAGTCTCTGTGTTAATATTTTGCAAAATTTATTTATTTTCAAAATTACATAATAAACCTACACACAGTGTAGAAAAAGATGAAACTAGCTTTCGCCGATAACTTTCTAACTTAAAATTTTTATATTCTATTGTTTGTTGTTGGCTTAGCTAGGTATATGCGCATTTCATTGGCGCTAACCAAATCATCAGTACCCTTTCAGCCAAATCATGATTGAAAGCATTCAAAGCTCGTATACTTATGCCACAGACTACAAACACTATATGAGAATTCAAACAGAACTCAATCGTATTTTTCTATTTGTAATCAACAAAAACACAAAGTATAAATAGCTTTAGAAAGCTTTTGTACAATCACAACACAACAAACAATTATAATTGACTTGCGTCCTTTTGTTTTTTCTTTTTACGCCTTTATACAATTAATTAATAATGAAAGTATTTATAAGGCAATGAAAAAACAAAATTTATAATAACAATATTTATCAAATTTGATTTGGTTAGCGCCAATGAAATGCAGGCATATACCTAGCTAAGCCAACAACAAACAATAGAATATTAAAATTGTTATTTTGGAGAATATCTCGAATAACGAATTTGATAAATTATTTTTAAATTTTGTATCGAGCTATGTACGTAAGTAAACTAGATTTGTTCCATTTCCGTACTTTTTCCGCACAATCATAAATATTTTGTACACATTGTACCAGCAATGTATTGGAACAGCTATTTTGCATGTATAATACATAAATAATTTTTTTCTGCTTATGTCAAAAACACATGACACGTTTTTAAGCATTCTATAAGTGCTGCAACATTTACATTTACGTTACATTCACATTTCCGTTACATCTGAGATTTCTACAGTCGGCTAAATAAGCCTTTATTCTGCATTTCGATTACGTTCCCGCATTCAGTTACGCTCGGATCGAAAAAAGGTATTCTGGAAAAAAACTTAATCGAAAGAAAAAGAAGAAGAGAATAGTATGTTTACACCAGCACCTTCGCTATGAAACGTGTGAAAAATTAACAGAAAAAATAAGCAATTTCATAAACATTTTAGTAAAAAATTTAGGTTAGGTTAGGTTAGGTTAGGTTGATTGGAGGGGTATGTCAGCCCATGTCATACGACATACACCTAAGCCAGTGAAGGCTTGTTGTGCGCTCCTTTGAGTTTAACCATAACACATTGACCCAAAAGTCTAGGGAAATTCCGTGTCACTCACAAAGTTCCTTAATTTCCTCCAGCATATTCTCCGTAATCGGCTTATGTCCGGTAAGATGTCACCCCAAGATATCGGGATCTTATTTGTGAGAAGGCGGGGCGTTGGCACAAATAGTGTTCCAATGTTTCGCTCTCCTCCCCACATGCTCTACATTCATCTCCTCCCGCTATTCCGACGCGTTTAAGATGTGCCAGTAGTTGAGAGTGCCCTGTGACAACTCCCATTATTCTACTTAGTTCGAGCTTACTAAGTTTTAGCAGCTCCCTCGTTCTTCTCTCGTCTGGATCTCCCCATAGAATTTTTGTATTGATTCCCATGGTTCCGTTATTCCAGAGAGTTGAATGGGCCCTATATGCCCAAGTCTTTAGCTCGGATTTAACTGCATCGAAGGGTTTCGCGCATTCCAAGCTTATATTACCTAACTCTATTGCCCTAGAAGCAAGTGAGTTTGCCCTCTCATTTCCAGTTATCCCCGCGTGCCCTGGCACCCATATGATGCGCACTTCACCATGTGTCGAGTAACTGTTAATACCGTTTTTGCAATCCCAAACTTTACGTGATTTAGTGCGTTCCTTTGAGATTGCTCTAATGGCCATCTGACTATCTGTGAATATATTCACAAGTCCTGACCTCCCCATTACGTTGAGTTCCCTGATACACTCCGTTATCGCCCGAACTTCCGCCTGCAAAACTGTGTAATAATCCGGCAGGCGGAAAAACAGTTCTGTGGTGTTTTCTATATAAACACCAAGTCCCGTTTTCCCTCTCGACCTTGATCCATCCGTGTAACAATGAAGCCCCATGGGGATCTGGTTCCAAGGGTCGGTCAACCAGGAATGGATGTCGGGGATCAATGTTCCGCAGTTGGCCTCTAGTCTAGTCTCCGGTATGCGGTCATTTGCGACATTTTCCGGTATGGACTCTCCTATGGCCGTAAAGATTCGTTGATGATGCGCTTCGTGTTCCTGATCGATCCACTCACCCATCACCTTTAGTCGTTTTGCTGCAAGAGCCGCTTCGTATTTTATACGAATTTCGATTGGCTGGATAGATAATATTGTTTCCATCGCCCCTGTTGATGTCGTTCGGAAGGCCCCACTTATACCAAGACAGCAGGTTCTCTGAACTTTCTGTATTGTTTTGATGTTGCATTTATATTCCATCGACGTCCACCACACTATAGAAGCATAGGTCATAATCGGCCTGATAACGCTACTATAAAGCCAGTGTGTCATCTCTGGATTCAGCCCCCATCTTGTGCCTATGGCCCGTTTACAGATTGACCAACATATATGAGCCTTTTTGACTCTTTCGTTTATGTGGTCTTTCCATTTTAATTTCCGATCGAGAATGACTCCTAGATACTTCACCCTGTCCGAAATATTTATTGTCCTTTCAAGAAAGCGCGGCTCATCATATGGAGCTATCTTCGTCTTTCTTGTAAATAGGCCAATTTCAGTTTTTTCTGGGTTAACGTTCAACCCTCTTGGTTGAGCCCAGTTGTGTGCCAGGGTTAATGCCTCCTCGGCCTTCCTGCACAAATGATTTGGATCCCTTCCCTTCAGAAGTATCATGACGTCATCTGCATAGCAGACTGTCTCGAATCCCTCATCGGTCAGAGTCCTAATAAGGGTATATATTGTTGTGGTCCATAGTAGGGGTGATAAAATCCCCCCTTGTGGAGTTCCACATTGCACCCTTTTTCTTATACTTATATTGTGCGCCTCACAATTAATCCATCTGTTCCTTAGCATACTGCCAATTCAGTCGCGTATCGCCCGGTTGACATTAAACTGGTCCAGAGAATGGATAAGTGTGTCGGTATGCACGTTGTTGAAAGCCCCCTCAATGTCAGTGCAAACCGCGAGAGTGTACATTTTTTCATTAAGAGACCTTTCTATAAAGTACACCACATTATGCAATGCAGTGTCCACTGATCTACCTTTGACGTATGCGTGTTGCTTGAACCTCAGCATATGGCCTGCGATCCTGCGTTTAACCATGTCGTCGATTATCCTCTCCATGGTTTTCAGCAAGAAGGAAGTTAGGCTTATTGGTCTATAAGCCTTTGGTGAAGAATAATTTGGCTTGCCAGGTTTGGGGATAAACACTACCCCCGCTTCCTGCCAGCCTACTGGAATATATGCGTGTGTTAGGCATGCATTATAAATTCCTGCAAGATGTGTCGAAACTAAATTCATCCCTTTCTGCAGGAGCGCCGGAAAGATACCATCCGGACCCGCAGCCTTAAATGGAGGAAAGCTTTTTATCGCTTCCATAACCATCCTATCGCTGGTAATAGGCACCTCATGTACACCACTTCTCTCATCGTCCAGCATAGCCGAAGGTTCGGCCGGGCTGCATGGAAAATGTGTATCCATGAGGAGTTTAATGGTTTCCTCCACATTTTCAATTGTCTTGCCCGTTTCATCCACTAATGATTCAGCCTGGATGTGGGCTTTTGACAAAAATTTTTTTATTTTAGAAACATCGCTTACACTGTCCACCTGTTCGCAGAAAAGCTTCCAGGATGTACGTTTAGCTGTTCTTATTCTCTTGTTGTAATTTCGGACTTTATCACGATAATCCTCCCAATATACTGGTAATCTTTTACGTTTCGCTCTATTATAGAGTCGGCGGACTTCCCTCCCCATTGCCCGAATCTCCCCTGTCATCCAAGGTTTTTCGTATGGGGATTTTCTTTCCCGAAGTGGGCAACTCTCTTCAAACGACTCAACTAAAGCGTCCGTAATGATTTTGACTTTACCGTCTATGTCCTCTCTTTCTAGGCGATTGAAAGAAACCTGCCCTAAATGAGAATCAAGTGACCTTTCGAATTTTGCCCAATCAGTTTTAGCCCTGTTTCGAAAGGTTATAGGTTCTGGCGGTTGCCTTGCAATTTTAAACATAATATAACGATGATCTGAGAATGAGTGCTCGTTCAGAACCCTCCATTCAGCAATTTCATCGATTACGTTTTCAGAACATATGGTTACATCTAATACCTCCGCTCCAATTCTGTTAATAAAGGTAGGCGTATTACCAGTATTAACAGTTAATAGATCGTTAGTATTTAGAAATTCTAAAAGAGCCAGTCCCCTTTTATTAATGTTAGTACTACCCCATGCAATATGATGCGAATTAGTATCGCATCCGATTAGTACTTTCCTACCTTTTATTCTGCAATCTTCTATCAAGTGTTGTAATTCCGACGTTGGTGGTAGTGTCGGTGCATCATACGGCAAGTATACTGATGCTAGGCATATGTTTCCATTTCCCTGCTTCAGTACTGTTGCGTCTGCTGTTGACAACTCTGTGGATAAAAGAAAGCATAAATTTTTGTGACTAAGAATACAGGTCCTCGGACGATTCCCTGTTTTAGCATAAAATAATTGGTAGTTTACATGGTTTAATCTATTAACCCTGTTTTTTGTCGTCCAGGGTTCTTGTATTAATGCCACATGTATCTTACCTTTGTTAATTTTCTCCATCAAAGCGTGAGTTGCCGTCTCGCTCCGGTGGAGGTTAATTTGGATGACCTCCCACATCATCCTTCTAATAGGCGGACCTCTTGGGAGTTGGTGATTTTGTGCTCCAACTCCTCCTTGGCCGTCTGGACCTCCGAGACATCCGCCTGATTTTGGCTAGATGCAGCCTGTGCTATGTTTGTCCTATCGTTTATGGGGGTGGTTTTCCCCTGGCCGATACAGGACTTGCCTATTTTCAAATAGACAGCTTTTGAAACAAAGAACACCTTCCCTTCAGATTTGGAAAGGCTGGAAATAGATCCTTGGTCGATGCCCACCACAAAAAGAGTTCCATTTTGGTCCTCCTCTCTGTGGAACACCTCCCATTTCTCTACCGCATCCCCATCCTTTGATGTATAAGGTTGCCTTAGTTAGAGTTGGTATATTTCTCCCTTCCACCAGTTCCAGCTTACAGCCTTCCCATGGCGGAGAGATTCCTTCTACCAACTCCTTTAGGGTAGCTGCGCAGGTCTGCGATGCTAATCTTAGCAACAGCACGCCCCTTTGAAACTCGCAGCTGTAAAAATTTAATTTAGTGCAAAAAAATTAGAAAAATAAAATAAATTATTAAAAATTAAATATTTTGGGAACTACAAAATCATATATTGCATTAGTTAAGTACGAAAGGAAATATAAAAACCAGAATACAGGTAAGTAGTATATGTGGCCAAACTATTCCAATATGAAGAAATCTGTAGTGGCGAAGATAGTATAGGAATTTTTGATACATCATTGTAGAAAAAAATAAAGTTTACTTATTTTGTTTCAAGAAAAAAATGGAATCGATAGCAGCTGCATTGTTGTTGGAAGAGGAAAACAACGCGCTCCAGAATACAGAGTCAAGAAATAAAAAGCAGAGATTGAGAAACAGTTGCAACCCGTTTCAATTAAGTGAGAAATTGTAGGATATTTGTTTTAAATATTTATGTATGAAGTAATTACTTTAATTCTACAGATTAAAAAAAAAATTCGCCTAAATAAAGACGCATTTAAATATATGTATATTATATACTTTGTAAACTTAACAAGAATACGCGAAATCAAAATTGTATTAAACTCACTCAGAATTATGTCGACTATAGTAAGTTTATAGAATGCTTTTTAAATAACGATTCTAAAAATCTTTCTGGAGATCCTTTAATCGACACATTCAATTTGATCAATTGCCTGTCAAATGCAAATGCAAATTCTACATCTACTATAACAAGAACGAAATTACTCAAGAGGAAATAGCGCCCTGGATGAATGAAAATTTGCAAAATTTAATTATACTTAAGAGAAGAATCTTAAAACAGAGGAGAAGAAGACCAAATGACACTGAAGTTCAAGGAAGACTGAAAAGAATAAGCAAAATTATCAAAGGCGCTTATCGAGAGTCAATAAATAACTACTATCATGACCACTAATTTAGTATTCAGAAAGATCCTAAAAAGTGTTGGAGATTTTTAAATGAAAATTTAGGAAGAAACGTTAAAAATCAAATAAATTTAAAGGGACCAAATTATGAATTTATCACAGACGATGCTCGAATCAATATTTTTTACAAATCCCAAAATCCATGAAGGAACAAATTCCATACTTTCCTTCTGATTCTTGCAATGGACTTCGGACCCTAGCACATTGCATTTTTAAAATATTACTATAGATAAAATCTCTCATATTGTGCAAAATCTCTCCAATAATAAGTCACCTGGTCATGATAGTCTGCCTGCGAAACTATTCAAAAACTGTAACAGTGAAATAACGCCATATTTACTGTATATATTTAATAGTATCATCTCAACATCTAAATATCCAAGCATATTAAAAATATCGAAAATTGCCCCTATGCTGAAAGTAGTGAATGCTAATACAGAAGACATGTATAGACCTATTTCGTTGTTGCCCGTAATTGAAAAGATTTTTGAAAAACTACGACACCAGCAACTTCTAACTTACTTGGAAAGTAACCACTTGCTTTATGATTTTCAATATGGTTTCAGGAAAAGTAGTGGTACCGAAAATGCTGTAATTAATGTTGTAAATTTTATATGTCGTGGTCTAGATGAAGGATTTAACGGTGTTGCTGATATTTTTATGATTTTTCAAAAGCATTTGACCTTGTAGATCATGAGATCATGGTCGAAAAACTTCCATATTATGGAATAAAAGGAAGAGAACTAAATCTTCTCAGAAGCTATTTCAAAAATCAGAAGCAATATGTTAATTTGAATGAAAGTAGAAGTTCGGGGTACCCACCTTTATTGACAATTTATATAAATGATGAATAATGAATATTGGAATAAATGGAAAAATATATATGTACGCGGATGATATGTCTCTGTTTTACCCATATTGTTGTAACTTGTTAATTTAAGCACAGATTATCTTTATTTCGGCTATGAAAAAAAGTAAGATAATGAGCAATAAAATGACATTAACAATGTTGTAATTTAATGTGTTAGAATTGTGACAATTACTCCTGTTTCACACACATCAAGTTTTCTTGATCAAGTTTCAATTCAGCTGGGAGAGCGATAGGGAGAGTATGTATTCTTTTCTTTATCTCTCTCCCAGCTGAATTGAAACTTGATCAAGAAAACTTGATGTGTGTGAAACAGGACATATCAATGTTGCGCTATTAGCGATTATAACAATTCTCCCCCACTTAATATGAATACAACCCAATTTTTCAATGGCGAACATAATCGGCCAGGTAGGCAGGTGGTCTACATTGCCTTGCTGACGTACGACGGCTGGGTGCTGATTCGATCAAAAGTTGTTGACCAGATGTTGATGGTTCTTCATTTTCAGATATACTTGTCATATACATATTTCATACATAATGGTTTATGTATGAAATATGTATATGACAGAAGATATGGCTTTTTAGCAGACAAAAAGAGTTTTGATGAAACACCACGTTCAGTATACAGGGGCACTTGCAGGGACAACATCCAGCCACTGGTGCGAACATAAACGCTGTCAGTGTTTTCTTCGAATATAAGCTCTATTTGCCATGGTTCCGCATTTAATCTCAGTGTGCCAACAACTCCAATGTTGACCTATGATCATGACCATGTGAAGTTGATAGACATTTTAAGATCAGTTCTTCCTCAATGTCTCCATATCCAGATAGAAAATGTGCATTTAAAAATACTTCTAATATTGTGTCTATGACAATATCAATAGAACTTCGTTCAAACGTGGAATATAATTTAGTTCAAGTGAAAACTCCTCCCTCAGATGCTAAGATTATTAACTGCAAAAAGCCAACAATATTATTAACAACCTTTCAATCATCTCGTTCTCCAACTTCCACTAATATTTGTAAAAGTAGTGATGATACAATGTTTGGTCGATTTGTAGAAGTTAATGAATATTTAATGCAATTACACTATCAGCGCAATTCCATATTGCATTCTTTATCCTCTTTTATTATTAAACGACCATCTTATATATCTATACAAAATACGGCAATGGTTAGTTCACATTCGATTCATACCCTTCAAAAAATTTCCACTATTGGAAACTGTATTCTACCGCGGGATCCTAAAACGAAAAAACAAGTAAAGCTGGACAAAAGGCAGCAGTGCTACTTGCAGAGATTCAGTCAACGCTTAAGGCATCAACAAAATGAAAAAGTAATTTATTTTATACAGAGGAATCGCACGATGGGTTAATATTGAATAAAGCTGCTAAATATGCAATACCAAGGGTTGTTACAAATATAATTTGCAAGAGGGATCAAGTTAATTTGGACTCATCTACAACTTAGCCAATATTGTTAGAAAAGGTTTAAGTTTCACAGATAATAACAATATTTATCAAATTGGTTATTCGAGATATTCTCAAAAATAACTATTTACTTAAATATACGTGTATATATAAAATTTTTTGTCTTTACTTAACACTTTTTTTATTGTGTGTGTTTGCATAAATATTTAAAATAAAGTACATATAAATTATTATCCTATATTATGAGTTAGAACTGATTTACATTCCTATGCTCATACAGTATGTTTTTCGACTTTTTAAATATACGTGTATACATATATTAATTTTTTTTTTGTCTTAACACTTTTTTATTGTAAGTGTGTGTTTGCATACATATTGAAAATAAAGTACATATTAATTATTATCGTATATTATGAATTAGAACTGATTTACATTCCTCATACAGTATGTATATTCGACTTTTTATTTTATCTTTTAGAAAAATTTTATTATTTTTGTATTCAAACACGGGTCATAGCATGTTTCGTAAATCTACTCATTTATAGCGATTTTCAGAATCATACAGAGAAAACAATCACCCTTTTTAGCCGACCGTAAATGTAGAAATGTAAATGTAGCCGGATCAGCTGATCGTTTCTCTTATATGAGAATGTATGCAAACGCTTAGCCGACTGGAAGTGTCACATTGCCGTAACGTCAGTGATGGGTTGTACGTATGTTGAATGCAAATGTGGCACTGTAGCAATTTTTTGGTACTTTTTGTTTTTAGATTTGAAACTTTTTTTAGTTAAATTTATATACACACACTATATATAATCCATTTAAAATAATTTTTTAGCTGGAAGTCTTTAGTTGTTTATATAAAAATTAACAGTTTCTAGTTTATATTCAATATATCGTTTTTCTTTAGAAAACTTCTACAGAAATATTCGTTTATAACTGAATAAAGAGCAAAGGTAATAGAATCAAGATAATTTAATAAATTAAATATATAATTTTTTTTTATTTCTTAATACGCTAATTGGGCCTAAATTTTCCAATGTAAGTAAAACAGATTTAAGATACATTTTTCCCCAACGCTTATTAAGAAATTACATGATACATGAAGATTCGCCAAACACATACTAACAAATAAACTTAATAAATAATAATAAATTTTTATAAAACAAATTAAATAAATAAATTTTTATAAAATCTAACAAGAGACTTTGCCAGTCTCTGTGTTAATATTTTGCAAAATTTATTTATTTTCAAAATTACATAATAAACCTACACACAGTGTAGAAAAAGATGAAACTAGCTTTCGCCGATAACTTTCTAACTTAAAATTTTTATATTCTATTGTTTGTTGTTGGCTTAGCTAGGTATATGCGCATTTCATTGGCGCTAACCAAATCATCAGTACCCTTTCAGCCAAATCATGATTGAAAGCATTCAAAGCTCGTATACTTATGCCACAGACTACAAACACTATATGAGAATTCAAACAGAACTCAATCGTATTTTTCTATTTGTAATCAACAAAAACACAAAGTATAAATAGCTTTAGAAAGCTTTTGTACAATCACAACACAACAAACAATTATAATTGACTTGCGTCCTTTTGTTTTTTCTTTTTACGCCTTTATACAATTAATTAATAATGAAAGTATTTATAAGGCAATGAAAAAACAAAATTTATAATAACAATATTTATCAAATTTGATTTGGTTAGCGCCAATGAAATGCAGGCATATACCTAGCTAAGCCAACAACAAACAATAGAATATTAAAATTGTTATTTTGGAGAATATCTCGAATAACGAATTTGATAAATTATTTTTAAATTTTGTATCGAGCTATGTACGTAAGTAAACTAGATTTGTTCCATTTCCGTACTTTTTCCGTACAATCATAAATATTTTGTACACATTGTACCAGCAATGTATTGGAACAGCTATTTTGCATGTATAACACATAAATATTTTTTTTCTGCTTATGTCAAAAACACATGACACGTTTTTAAGCATTCTATAAGTGCTGCAACATTTACATTTACGTTACATTCACATTTCCGTTACATCTGCGATTTCTACAGTCGGCTAAATAAGCCTTTATTCTGCATTTCGATTACGTTCCCGCATTCAGTTACGCACGGATCGAAAAAGGGTATTCTGGAAAAAAAACTTCATCGAAAGAAAAAGAAGAAGAGAATAGTATGTTTACACCAGCACCTTCGCTATGAAACGTGTGAAAAATTAACAGAAAAAATAAGCAATTTCATAAACATTTTAGTAAAAAATTTAGGTTAGGTTAGGTTAGGTTGATTGGAGGGGTATGTCAGCCCATGTCATACGACATACACCTAAGCCAGTGAAGGCTTGTTGTGCGCTCCTTTGAGTTTAACCATAACACATTGACCCAAAGGTCTAGAGAAACTCCGTGTCACTCACAAAGTTCCTTAATTTCCTCCAGCATATTCTCCGTAATCGGCTTATATCCGGTAAGATGTCACCCCCAAGATATCGGGATCTTATTTGTGAGAAGGCGGGGCATTGGCACAAATAGTGTTCCAATGTTTCGCCCTCCTCCCCACATGCTCTACATTCATCTCCTCCCGCTATTCCGACGCGTTTAAGATGTGCCAGTAGTTGAGAGTGCCCTGTGACAACTCCCATTATTCTACTTAGTTCGAGCTTACTAAGTTTTAGCAGCTCCCTCGTTCTTCTCTCGTCTGGATCTCCCCATAGAATTTTTGTATTGATTCCCATGGTTCCGTTATTCCAGAGAGTTGAATGGGCCCTATATGCCCAAGTCTTTAGCTCGGATTTAACTGCATCGAAGGGTTTCGCGCATTCCAAGCTTATATTACCTAACTCTATTGCCCTAGAAGCAAGTGAGTTTGCCCTCTCATTTCCAGTTATCCCCGCGTGCCCTGGCACCCATATGATACGCACTTCACCATGTGTCGAGTAACTGTTAATACCGTTTTTGCAATCCCAAACTTTACGTGATTTAGTGCGTTCCTTTGAGATTGCTCTAATGGCCATCTGACTATCTGTGAATATATTCACAAGTCCTGACCTCCCCATTACGTTGAGTTCCCTGATACACTCCGTTATCGCCCGAACTTCCGCCTGCAAAACTGTGTAATAATCCGGCAGGCGGAAAAACAGTTCTGTGGTGTTTTCTATATAAACACCAAGTCCCGTTTTCCCTCTCGACCTTGATCCATCCGTGTAACAATGAAGCCCCATGGGGATCTGGTTCCAAGGGTCGGTCAACCAGGAATGGATGTCGGGGATCAATGTTCCGCAGTTGGCCTCTAGTCTAGTCTCCGGTATGCGGTCATTTGCGACATTTTCCGGTATGGACTCTCCTATGGCCGTAAAGATTCGTTGATGATGCGCTTCGTGTTCCTGATCGATCCACTCACCCATCACCTTTAGTCGTTTTGCTGCAAGAGCCGCTTCGTATTTTATACGAATTTCGATTGGCTGGATAGATAATATTGTTTCCATCGCCCCTGTTGATGTCGTTCGGAAGGCCCCACTTATACCAAGACAGCAGGTTCTCTGAACTTTCTGTATTGTTTTGATGTTGCATTTATATTCCATCGACGTCCACCACACTATAGAAGCATAGGTCATAATCGGCCTGATAACGCTACTATAAAGCCAGTGTGTCATCTCTGGATTCAGCCCCCATCTTGTGCCTATGGCCCGTTTACAGATTGACCAACATATATGAGCCTTTTTGACTCTTTCGTTTATGTGGTCTTTCCATTTTAATTTCCGATCGAGAATGACTCCTAGATACTTCACCCTGTCCGAAATATTTATTGTCCTTTCAAGAAAGCGCGGCTCATCATATGGAGCTATCTTCGTCTTTCTTGTAAATAGGCCAATTTCAGTTTTTTCTGGGTTAACGTTCAACCCTCTTGGTTGAGCCCAGTTGTGTGCCAGGGTTAATGCCTCCTCGGCCTTCCTGCACAAATGATTTGGATCCCTTCCCTTCAGAAGTATCATGACGTCATCTGCATAGCAGACTGTCTCGAATCCCTCATCGGTCAGAGTCCTAATAAGGGTATATATTGTTGTGGTCCATAGTAGGGGTGATAAAATCCCCCCTTGTGGAGTTCCACATTGCACCCTTTTTCTTATACTTATATTGTGCGCCTCACAATTAATCCATCTGTTCCTTAGCATACTGCCAATTCAGTCGCGTATCGCCCGGTTGACATTAAACTGGTCCAGAGAATGGATAAGTGTGTCGGTATGCACGTTGTTGAAAGCCCCCTCAATGTCAGTGCAAACCGCGAGAGTGTACATTTTTTCATTAAGAGACCTTTCTATAAAGTACACCACATTATGCAATGCAGTGTCCACTGATCTACCTTTGACGTATGCGTGTTGCTTGAACCTCAGCATATGGCCTGCGATCCTGCGTTTAACCATGTCGTCGATTATCCTCTCCATGGTTTTCAGCAAGAAGGAAGTTAGGCTTATTGGTCTATAAGCCTTTGGTGAAGAATAATTTGGCTTGCCAGGTTTGGGGATAAACACTACCCCCGCTTCCTGCCAGCCTACTGGAATATATGCGTGTGTTAGGCATGCATTATAAATTCCTGCAAGATGTGTCGAAACTAAATTCATCCCTTTCTGCAGGAGCGCCGGAAAGATACCATCCGGACCCGCAGCCTTAAATGGAGAAAAGCTTTTTATCGCTTCCATAACCATCCTATCGCTGGTAATAGGCACCTCATGTACACCACTTCTCTCATCGTCCAGCATAGCCGAAGGTTCGGCCGGGCTGCATGGAAAATGTGTATCCATGAGGAGTTTAATGGTTTCCTCCACATTTTCAATTGTCTTGCCCGTTTCATCCACTAATGATTCAGCCTGGATGTGGGCTTTTGACAAAAATTTTTTTATTTTAGAAACATCGCTTACACTGTCCACCTGTTCGCAGAAAAGCTTCCAGGATGTACGTTTAGCTGTTCTTATTCTCTTGTTGTAATTTCGGACTTTATCACGATAATCCTCCCAATATACTGGTAATCTTTTACGTTTCGCTCTATTATAGAGTCGGCGGACTTCCCTCCCCATTGCCCGAATCTCCCCTGTCATCCAAGGTTTTTCGTATGGGGATTTTCTTTCCCGAAGTGGGCAACTCTCTTCAAACGACTCAACTAAAGCGTCCGTAATGATTTTGACTTTACCGTCTATGTCCTCTCTTTCTAGGCGATTGAAAGAAACCTGCCCTAAATGAGAATCAAGTGACCTTTCGAATTTTGCCCAATCAGTTTTAGCCCTGTTTCGAAAGGTTATAGGTTCTGGCGGTTGCCTTGCAATTTTAAACATAATATAACGATGATCTGAGAATGAGTGCTCGTTCAGAACCCTCCATTCAGCAATTTCATCGATTACGTTTTCAGAACATATGGTTACATCTAATACCTCCGCTCTAATTCTGTTAATAAAGGTAGGCGTATTACCAGTATTAACAGTTAATAGATCGTTAGTATTTAGAAATTCTAAAAGAGCCTGTCCCCTTTTATTAATGTTAGTACTACCCCATGCAATATGATGCGAATTAGTATCGCATCCGATTAGTACTTTCCTACCTTTTATTCTGCAATCTTCTATCAAGTGTTGTAATTCCGACGTTGGTGGTAGTGTCGGTGCATCATACGGCAAGTATACTGATGCTAGGCATATGTTTCCATTTCCCTGCTTCAGTACTGTTGCGTCTGCTGTTGACAACTCTGTGGATAAAAGAAAGCATAAATTTTTGTGACTAAGAATACAGGTCCTCGGACGATTCCCTGTTTTAGCATAAAATAATTGGTAGTTTACATGGTTTAATCTATTAACCCTGTTTTTTGTCGTCCAGGGTTCTTGTATTAATGCCACATGTATCTTACCTTTGTTAATTTTCTCCATCAAAGCGTGAGTTGCCGTCTCGCTCCGGTGGAGGTTAATTTGGATGACCTCCCACATCATCCTTCTAATAGGCGGACCTCTTGGGAGTTGGTGATTTTGTGCTCCAACTCCTCCTTGGCCGTCTGGACCTCCGAGACATCCGCCTGATTTTGGCTAGATGCAGCCTGTGCTATGTTTGTCCTATCGTTTATGGGGGTGGTTTTCCCCTGGCCGATACAGGACTTGCCTATTTTCAAATAGACAGCTTTTGAAACAAAGAACACCTTCCCTTCAGATTTGGAAAGGCTGGAAATAGATCCTTGGTCGATGCCCACCACAAAAAGAGTTCCATTTTGGTCCTCCTCTCTGTGGAACACCTCCCATTTCTCTACCGCCAGTTCTTTGTTTTGTTTACCAATAACCTCCAAAACACGGTCGGATATGAATTTGCATCCCCATCCTTTGATGTATAAGGTTGCCTTGGTTAGAGTTGGTATATTTCTCCCTTCCACCAGTTCCAGCTTACAGCCTTCCCATGGCGGAGAGATTCCTTCTACCAACTCCTTTAGGGTAGCTGCGCAGGTCTGCGATGCTAATCTTAGCAACAGCACGCCCCTTTGAAACTCGCAGCTGTAAAAATTTAATTTAGTGCAAAAAAATTAGAAAAATAAAATAAATTATTAAAAATTAAATATTTTGGGAACTACAAAATCATATATTGCATTAGTTAAGTACGAAAGGAAATATAAAAACCAGAATACAGGTAAGTAGTATATGTGGCCAAACTATTCCAATATGAAGAAATCTGTAGTGGCGAAGATAGTATAGGAATTTTTGATACATCATTGTAGAAAAAAATAAAGTTTACTTATTTTGTTTCAAGAAAAAAATGGAATCGATAGCAGCTGCATTGTTGTTGGAAGAGGAAAACAACGCGCTCCAGAATACAGAGTCAAGAAATAAAAAGCAGAGATTGAGAAACAGTTGCAACCCGTTTCAATTAAGTGAGAAATTGTAGGATATTTGTTTTAAATATTTATGTATGAAGTAATTACTTTAATTCTACAGATTAAAAAAAAAATTCGCCTAAATAAAGACGCATTTAAATATATGTATATTATATACTTTGTAAACTTAACAAGAATACGCGAAATCAAAATTGTATTAAACTCACTCAGAATTATGTCGACTATAGTAAGTTTATAGAATGCTTTTTAAATGACGATTCTAAAAATCTTTCTGGAGATCCTTTAATCGACACATTCAATTTGATCAATTGCCTGTCAAATGCAAATGCAAATTCTACATCTACTATAACAAGAACGAAATTACTCAAGAGGAAATAGCGCCCTGGATGAATGAAAATTTGCAAAATTTAATTATACTTAAGAGAAGAATCTTAAAACAGAGGAGAAGAAGACCAAATGACACTGAAGTTCAAGGAAGACTGAAAAGAATAAGCAAAATTATCAAAGGCGCTTATCGAGAGTCAATGAATAACTACTATCATGACCACTAATTTAGTATTCAGAAAGATCCTAAAAAGTGTTGGAGATTTTTAAATGAAAATTTAGGAAGAAACGTTAAAAATCAAATAAATTTAAAGGGACCAAATTATGAATTTATCACAGACGATGCTCGAATCAATATTTTTTACAAATCCCAAAATCCATGAAGGAACAAATTCCATACTTTCCTTCTGATTCTTGCAATGGACTTCGGACCCTAGCACATTGCATTTTTAAAATATTACTATAGATAAAATCTCTCATATTGTGCAAAATCTCTCCAATAATAAGTCACCTGGTCATGATAGTCTGCCTGCGAAACTATTCAAAAACTGTAACAGTGAAATAACGCCATATTTACTGTATATATTTAATAGTATCATCTCAACATCTAAATATCCAAGCATATTAAAAATATCGAAAATTGCCCCTATGCTGAAAGTAGTGAATGCTAATACAGAAGACATGTATAGACCTATTTCGTTGTTGCCCGTAATTGAAAAGATTTTTGAAAAACTACGACACCAGCAACTTCTAACTTACTTGGAAAGTAACCACTTGCTTTATGATTTTCAATATGGTTTCAGGAAAAGTAGTGGTACCGAAAATGCTGTAATTAATGTTGTAAATTTTATATGTCGTGGTCTAGATGAAGGATTTAACGGTGTTGCTGATATTTTTATGATTTTTCAAAAGCATTTGACCTTGTAGATCATGAGATCATGGTCGAAAAACTTCCATATTATGGAATAAAAGGAAGAGAACTAAATCTTCTCAGAAGCTATTTCAAAAATCAGAAGCAATATGTTAATTTGAATGAAAGTAGAAGTTCGGGGTACCCACCTTTATTGACAATTTATATAAATGATGAATAATGAATATTGGAATAAACGGAAAAATATATATGTACGCGGATGATATGTCTCTGTTTTACCCATATTGTTGTAACTTGTTAATTTAAGCACAGATTATCTTTATTTCGGCTATGAAAAAAAGTAAGATAATGAGCAATAAAATGACATTAACAATGTTGTAATTTAATGTGTTAGAATTGTGACAATTATCAATGTTGCGCTATTAGCGATTATAACAATTCTCCCCCACTTAATATGAATACAACCCAATTTTTCAATGGCGAACATAATCGGCCAGGTAGGCAGGTGGTCTACATTGCCTTGCTGACGTACGACGGCTGGGTGCTGATTCGATCAAAAGTTGTTGACCAGATGTTGATGGTTCTTCATTTTCAGATATACTTGTCATATACATATTTCATACATAATGGTTTATGTATGAAATATGTATATGACAGAAGATATGGCTTTTTAGCAGACAAAAAGAGTTTTGATGAAACACCACGTTCAGTATACAGGGGCACTTGCAGGGACAACATCCAGCCACTGGTGCGAACATAAACGCTGTCAGTGTTTTCTTCGAATATAAGCTCTATTTGCCATGGTTCCGCATTTAATCTCAGTGTGCCAACAACTCCAATGTTGACCTATGATCATGACCATGTGAAGTTGATAGACATTTTAAAGATCAGTTCTTCCTCAATGTCTCCATATCCAGATAGAAAATGTGCATTTAAAAATACTTCTAATATTGTGTCTATGACAATATCAATAGAACTTCGTTCAAACGTGGAATATAATTTAGTTCAAGTGAAAACTCCTCCCTCAGATGCTAAGATTATTAACTGCAAAAAGCCAACAATATTATTAACAACCTTTCAATCATCTCGTTCTCCAACTTCCACTAATATTTGTAAAAGTAGTGATGATACAATGTTTGGTCGATTTGTAGAAGTTAATGAATATTTAATGCAATTACACTATCAGCGCAATTCCATATTGCATTCTTTATCCTCTTTTATTATTAAACGACCATCTTATATATCTATACAAAATACGGCAATGGTTAGTTCACATTCGATTCATACCCTTCAAAAAATTTCCACTATTGGAAACTGTATTCTACCGCGGGATCCTAAAACGAAAAAACAAGTAAAGCTGGACAAAAGGCAGCAGTGCTACTTGCAGAGATTCAGTCAACGCTTAAGGCATCAACAAAATGAAAAAGTAATTTATTTTATACAGAGGAATCGCACGATGGGTTAATATTGAATAAAGCTGCTAAATATGCAATACCAAGGGTTGTTACAAATATAATTTGCAAGAGGGATCAAGTTAATTTGGACTCATCTACAACTTAGCCAATATTGTTAGAAAAGGTTTAAGTTTCACAGATAATAACAATATTTATCAAATTGGTTATTCGAGATATTCTCAAAAATAACTATTTACTTAAATATACGTGTATATATAAAATTTTTTGTCTTTACTTAACACTTTTTTTATTGTGTGTGTTTGCATAAATATTTAAAATAAAGTACATATAAATTATTATCCTATATTATGAGTTAGAACTGATTTACATTCCTATGCTCATACAGTATGTTTTTCGACTTTTTAAATATACGTGTATACATATATTATTTTTTTTTTTGTCTTAACACTTTTTTATTGTGTGTGTTTGCATACATATTGAAAATAAAGTACATATTAATTATTATCGTATATTATGAATTAGAACTGATTTACATTCCTCATACAGTATGTATATTCGACTTTTTATTTTATCTTTTAGAAAAATTTTATTATTTTTGTATTCAAACACGGGTCATAGCATGTTTCGTAAATCTACTCATTTATAGCGATTTTCAGAATCATACAGAGAAAACAATCACCCTTTTTAGCCGACCGTAAATGTAGAAATGTAAATGTAGCCGGATCAGCTGATCGTGTCTCTTATATGAGAATGTATGCAAACGCTTAGCCGACTGGAAGTGTCACATTGCCGTAACGTCAGTGATGGGTTGTACGTATGTTGAATGCAAATGTGGCACTGTAGCAATTTTTTGGTACTTTTTGTTTTTAGATTTGAAACTTTTTTTAGTTAAATTTATATACACACACTATATATAATCCATTTAAAATAATTTTTTAGCTGGAAGTCTTTAGTTGTTTATATAAAAATTAACAGTTTCTAGTTTATATTCAATATATCGTTTTTCTTTAGAAAACTTCTACAGAAATATTCGTTTATAACTGAATAAAGAGCAAAGGTAATAGAATCAAGATAATTTAATAAATTAAATATATAATTTTTTTTTATTTCTTAATACGCTAATTGGGCCTAAATTTTCCAATGTAAGTAAAACAGATTTAAGATACATTTTTCCCCAACGCTTATTAAGAAATTACATGATACATGAAGATTCGCCAAACACATACTAACAAATAAACTTAATAAATAATAATAAATTTTTATAAAACAAATTAAATAAATAAATTTTTATAAAATCTAACAAGAGACTTTGCCAGTCTCTGTGTTAATATTTTGCAAAATTTATTTATTTTCAAAATTACATAATAAACCTACACACAGTGTAGAAAAAGATGAAACTAGCTTTCGCCGATAACTTTCTAACTTAAAATTTTTATATTCTATTGTTTGTTGTTGGCTTAGCTAGGTATATGCGCATTTCATTGGCGCTAACCAAATCATCAGTACCCTTTCAGCCAAATCATGATTGAAAGCATTCAAAGCTCGTATACTTATGCCACAGACTACAAACACTATATGAGAATTCAAACAGAACTCAATCGTATTTTTCTATTTGTAATCAACAAAAACACAAAGTATAAATAGCTTTAGAAAGCTTTTGTACAATCACAACACAACAAACAATTATAATTGACTTGCGTCCTTTTGTTTTTTCTTTTTACGCCTTTATACAATTAATTAATAATGAAAGTATTTATAAGGCAATGAAAAAACAAAATTTATAATAACAATATTTATCAAATTTGATTTGGTTAGCGCCAATGAAATGCAGGCATATACCTAGCTAAGCCAACAACAAACAATAGAATATTAAAATTGTTATTTTGGAGAATATCGCGAATAACGAATTTGATAAATTATTTTTAAATTTTGTATCGAGCTATGTACGTAAGTAAACTAGATTTGTTCCATTTCCGTACTTTTTCCGTACAATCATAAATATTTTGTACACATTGTACCAGCAATGTATTGGAACAGCTATTTTGCATGTATAATACATAAATATTTTTTTTCTGCTTATGTCAAAAACACATGACACGTTTTTAAGCATTCTATAAGTGCTGCAACATTTACATTTACGTTACATTCACATTTCCGTTACATCTGCGATTTCTACAGTCGGCTAAATAAGCCTTTATTCTGCATTTCGATTACGTTCCCGCATTCAGTTACGCACGGATCGAAAAAGGGTATTCTGGAAAAAAAACTTCATCGAAAGAAAAAGAAGAAGAGAATAGTATGTTTACACCAGCACCTTCGCTATGAAACGTGTGAAAAATTAACAGAAAAAATAAGCAATTTCATAAACATTTTAGTAAAAAATTTAGGTTAGGTTAGGTTAGGTTAGGTTGATTGGAGGGGTATGTCAGCCCATGTCATACGACATACACCTAAGCCAGTGAAGGCTTGTTGTGCGCTCCTTTGAGTTTAACCATAACACATTGACCCAAAGGTCTAGGGAAACTCCGTGTCACTCACAAAGTTCCTTAATTTCCTCCAGCATATTCTCCGTAATCGGCTTATGTCCGGTAAGATGTCACCCCCAAGATATCGGGATCTTATTTGTGAGAAGGCGGGGCATTGGCACAAATAGTGTTCCAATGTTTCGCCCTCCTCCCCACATGCTCTACATTCATCTCCTCCCGCTATTCCGACGCGTTTAAGATGTGCCAGTAGTTGAGAGTGCCCTGTGACAACTCCCATTATTCTACTTAGTTCGAGCTTACTAAGTTTTAGCAGCTCCCTCGTTCTTCTCTCGTCTGGATCTCCCCATAGAATTTTTGTATTGATTCCCATGGTTCCGTTATTCCAGAGAGTTGAATGGGCCCTATATGCCCAAGTCTTTAGCTCGGATTTAACTGCATCGAAGGGTTTCGCGCATTCCAAGCTTATATTACCTAACTCTATTGCCCTAGAAGCAAGTGAGTTTGCCCTCTCATTTCCAGTTATCCCCGCGTGCCCTGGCACCCATATGATGCGCACTTCACCATGTGTCGAGTAACTGTTAATACCGTTTTTGCAATCCCAAACTTTACGTGATTTAGTGCGTTCCTTTGAGATTGCTCTAATGGCCATCTGACTATCTGTGAATATATTCACAAGTCCTGACCTCCCCATTACGTTGAGTTCCCTGATACACTCCGTTATCGCCCGAACTTCCGCCTGCAAAACTGTGTAATAATCCGGCAGGCGGAAAAACAGTTCTGTGGTGTTTTCTATATAAACACCAAGTCCCGTTTTCCCTCTCGACCTTGATCCATCCGTGTAACAATGAAGCCCCATGGGGATCTGGTTCCAAGGGTCGGTCAACCAGGAATGGATGTCGGGGATCAATGTTCCGCAGTTGGCCTCTAGTCTAGTCTCCGGTATGCGGTCATTTGCGACATTTTCCGGTATGGACTCTCCTATGGCCGTAAAGATTCGTTGATGATGCGCTTCGTGTTCCTGATCGATCCACTCACCCATCACCTTTAGTCGTTTTGCTGCAAGAGCCGCTTCGTATTTTATACGAATTTCGATTGGCTGGATAGATAATATTGTTTCCATCGCCCCTGTTGATGTCGTTCGGAAGGCCCCACTTATACCAAGACAGCAGGTTCTCTGAACTTTCTGTATTGTTTTGATGTTGCATTTATATTCCATCGACGTCCACCACACTATAGAAGCATAGGTCATAATCGGCCTGATAACGCTACTATAAAGCCAGTGTGTCATCTCTGGATTCAGCCCCCATCTTGTGCCTATGGCCCGTTTACAGATTGACCAACATATATGAGCCTTTTTGACTCTTTCGTTTATGTGGTCTTTCCATTTTAATTTCCGATCGAGAATGACTCCTAGATACTTCACCCTGTCGGAAATATTTATTGTCCTTTCAAGAAAGCGCGGCTCATCATATGGAGCTATCTTCGTCTTTCTTGTAAATAGGCCAATTTCAGTTTTTTCTGGGTTAACGTTCAACCCTCTTGGTTGAGCCCAGTTGTGTGCCAGGGTTAATGCCTCCTCGGCCTTCCTGCACAAATGATTTGGATCCCTTCCCTTCAGAAGTATCATGACGTCATCTGCATAGCAGACTGTCTCGAATCCCTCATCGGTCAGAGTCCTAATAAGGGTATATATTGTTGTGGTCCATAGTAGGGGTGATAAAATCCCCCCTTGTGGAGTTCCACATTGCACCCTTTTTCTTATACTTATATTGTGCGCCTCACAATTAATCCATCTGTTCCTTAGCATACTGCCAATTCAGTCGCGTATCGCCCGGTTGACATTAAACTGGTCCAGAGAATGGATAAGTGTGTCGGTATGCACGTTGTTGAAAGCCCCCTCAATGTCAATGCAAACCGCGAGAGTGTACATTTTTTCATTAAGAGACCTTTCTATAAAGTACACCACATTATGCAATGCAGTGTCCACTGATCTACCTTTGACGTATGCGTGTTGCTTGAACCTCAGCATATGGCCTGCGATCCTGCGTTTAACCATGTCGTCGATTATCCTCTCCATGGTTTTCAGCAAGAAGGAAGTTAGGCTTATTGGTCTATAAGCCTTTGGTGAAGAATAATTTGGCTTGCCAGGTTTGGGGATAAACACTACCCAGCCAGCCTACTGGAATATATGCGTGTGTTAGGCATGCATTATAAATTCCTGCAAGATGTGTCGAAACTAAATTCATCCCTTTCTGCAGGAGCGCCGGAAAGATACCATCCGGACCCGCAGCCTTAAATGGAGAAAAGCTTTTTATCGCTTCCATAACCATCCTATCGCTGGTAATAGGCACCTCATGTACACCACTTCTCTCATCGTCCAGCATAGCCGAAGGTTCGGCCGGGCTGCATGGAAAATGTGTATCCATGAGGAGTTTAATGGTTTCCTCCACATTTTCAATTGTCTTGCCCGTTTCATCCACTAATGATTCAGCCTGGATGTGGGCTTTTGACAAAAATTTTTTTATTTTAGAAACATCGCTTACACTGTCCACCTGTTCGCAGAAAAGCTTCCAGGATGTACGTTTAGCTGTTCTTATTCTCTTGTTGTAATTTCGGACTTTATCACGATAATCCTCCCAATATACTGGTAATCTTTTACGTTTCGCTCTATTATAGAGTCGGCGGACTTCCCTCCCCATTGCCCGAATCTCCCCTGTCATCCAAGGTTTTTCGTATGGGGATTTTCTTTCCCGAAGTGGGCAACTCTCTTCAAACGACTCAACTAAAGCGTCCGTAATGATTTTGACTTTACCGTCTATGTCCTCTCTTTCTAGGCGATTGAAAGAAACCTGCCCTAAATGAGAATCAAGTGACCTTTCGAATTTTGCCCAATCAGTTTTAGCCCTGTTTCGAAAGGTTATAGGTTCTGGCGGTTGCCTTGCAATTTTAAACATAATATAACGATGATCTGAGAATGAGTGCTCGTTCAGAACCCTCCATTCAGCAATTTCATCGATTACGTTTTCAGAACATATGGTTACATCTAATACCTCCACTCTAATTCTGTTAATAAAGGTAGGCGTATTACCAGTATTAACAGTTAATAGATCGTTAGTATTTAGAAATTCTAAAAGAGCCTGTCCCCTTTTATTAATGTTAGTACTACCCCATGCAATATGATGCAAATTAGTATCGCATCCGATTAGTACTTTCCTACCTTTTATTCTGCAATCTTCTATCAAGTGTTGTAATTCCGACGTTGGTGGTAGTGTCGGTGCATCATACGGCAAGTATACTGATGCTAGGCATATGTTTCCATTTCCCTGCTTCAGTACTGTTGCGTCTGCTGTTGACAACTCTGTGGATAAAAGAAAGCATAAATTTTTGTGACTAAGAATACAGGTCCTCGGACGATTCCCTGTTTTAGCATAAAATAATTGGTAGTTTACATGGTTTAATCCATTAACCCTGTTTTTTGTCGTCCAGGGTTCTTGTATTAATGCCACATGTATCTTACCTTTGTTAATTTTTTCCATCAAAGCGTGAGTTGCCGTCTCGCTCCGGTGGAGGTTAATTTGGATGACCTCCCACATCATCCTTCTAATAGGCGGACCTCTTGGGAGTTGGTGATTTTGTGCTCCAACTCCTCCTTGGCCGTCTGGACCTCCGAGACATCCGCCTGATTTTGGCTAGATGCAGCCTGTGCCATGTTTGTCCTATCGTTTATGGGGGTGGTTTTCCCCTGGCCGATACAGGACTTGCCTATTTTCAAATAGACAGCTTTTGAAACAAAGAACACCTTCCCTTCAGATTTGGAAAGGCTGGAAATAGATCCTTGGTCGATGCCCACCACAAAAAGAGTTCCATTTTGGTCCTCCTCTCTGTGGAACACCTCCCATTTCTCTACCGCCAGTTCTTTGTTTTGTTTACCAATAACCTCCAAAACACGGTCGGATATGAATTTGCAACCCCATCCTTTGATGTAGAAGGTTGCCTTGGTTAGAGTTGGTATATTTCTCCCTTCCACCAGTTCCAGCTTACAGCCTTCCCATGGCGGAGGGATTCCTTCTACCAACTCCTTTAGGGTAGCTGCGCAGGTCTGCGATGCTAATCTTAGCAACAGCACGCCCCTTTGAAACTCGCAGCTGTAAAAAATTTAATTTAGTGCAAAAAAATTAGAAAAATAAAATAAATTATTAAAAATTAAATATTTTGGGAACTACAAAATCATATATTGCATTAGTTAAGTACGAAAGGAAATATAAAAACCAGAATACAGGTAAGTAGTATATGTGGCCAAACTATTCCAATATGAAGAAATCTGTAGTGGCGAAGATAGTATAGGAATTTTTGATACATCATTGTAGAAAAAAATAAAGTTTACTTATTTTGTTTCAAGAAAAAAATGGAATCGATAGCAGCTGCATTGTTGTTGGAAGAGGAAAACAACGCGCTCCAGAATACAGAGTCAAGAAATAAAAAGCAGAGATTGAGAAACAGTTGCAACCCGTTTCAATTAAGTGAGAAATTGTAGGATATTTGTTTTAAATATTTATGTATGAAGTAATTACTTTAATTCTACAGATTAAAAAAAAAATTCGCCTAAATAAAGACGCATTTAAGTATATGTATATTATATACTTTGTAAACTTAACAAGAATACGCGAAATCAAAATTGTATTAAACTCACTCAGAATTATGTCGACTATAGTAAGTTTATAGAATGCTTTTTAAATGACGATTCTAAAAATCTTTCTGGAGATCCTTTAATCGACACATTCAATTTGATCAATTGCCTGTCAAATGCAAATGCAAATTCTACATCTACTATAACAAGAACGAAATTACTCAAGAGGAAATAGCGCCCTGGATGAATGAAAATTTGCAAAATTTAATTATACTTAAGAGAAGAATCTTAAAACAGAGGAGAAGAAGACCAAATGACACTGAAGTTCAAGGAAGACTGAAAAGAATAAGCAAAATTATCAAAGGCGCTTATCGAGAGTCAATGAATAACTATTATCATGACCACTAATTTAGTACTCAGAAAGATCCTAAAAAGTGTTGGAGATTTTTAAATGAAAATTTAGGAAGAAACGTTAAAAATCAAATAAATTTAAAGGGACCAAATTATGAATTTATCACAGACGATGCTCGAATCAATATTTTTTACAAATCCCAAAATCCATGAAGGAACAAATTCCATACTTTCCTTCTGATTCTTGCAATGGACTTCGGACCCTAGCACATTGCATTTTTAAAATATTACTATAGATAAAATCTCTCATATTGTGCAAAATCTCTCCAATAATAAGTCACCTGGTCATGATAGTCTGCCTGCGAAACTATTCAAAAACTGTAACAGTGAAATAACGCCATATTTACTGTATATATTTAATAGTATCATCTCAACATCTAAATATCCAAGCATATTAAAAATATCGAAAATTGCCCCTATGCTGAAAGTAGTGAATGCTAATACAGAAGACATGTATAGACCTATTTCGTTGTTGCCCGTAATTGAAAAGATTTTTGAAAAACTACGACACCAGCAACTTCTAACTTACTTGGAAAGTAACCACTTGCTTTATGATTTTCAATATGGTTTCAGGAAAAGTAGTGGTACCGAAAATGCTGTAATTAATGTTGTAAATTTTATATGTCGTGGTCTAGATGAAGGATTTAACGGTGTTGCTGATATTTTTATGATTTTTCAAAAGCATTTGACCTTGTAGATCATGAGATCATGGTCGAAAAACTTCCATATTATGGAATAAAAGGAAGAGAACTAAATCTTCTCAGAAGCTATTTCAAAAATCAGAAGCAATATGTTAATTTGAATGAAAGTAGAAGTTCGGGGTACCACAGGGCAGTGTACTAGGCCCACCTTTATTGACAATTTATATAAATGATGAATAATGAATATTGGAATAAACGGAAAAATATATATGTACGCGGATGATATGTCTCTGTTTTACCCATATTGTTGTAACTTGTTAATTTAAGCACAGATTATCTTTATTTCGGCTATGAAAAAAAAGTAAGATAATGAGCAATAAAATGACATTAACAATATTGTAATTTAATGTGTTAGAATTGTGACAATTATCAATGTTCCGCTATTAGCGATTATAACAATTCTCCCCCACTTAATATGAATACAACCCAATTTTTCAATGGCGAACATAATCGGCCAGGTAGGCAGGTGGTCTACATTGCCTTGTTGACGTACGACGGCTGGGTGCTGATTCGATCAAAAGTTGTTGACCAGATGTTGATGGTTCTTCATTTTCAGATATACTTATTTTGAGGCTGTGTTGTCGTGTTGGGTAAAACTAATGTTCCTAGTTGATACGGGATATTATGACCACTTTGGTCGGAACCCACCTCGGGTTGTTGATTATTTGCTAACTGCTGTGGTTGTACATCCGTAGCACGCATTTGATTTAAGTATATGTCGTTTGAGAATGAGTCCGTTGTCGAGTTTTACCATATAGTGAAGACACCCCAACTTTTGCACGATAGTTCCGAATTTCCATGTCGGCTTGTTTGGACTATAATGTCTGACTTGAACTCGGTCGCCCTCACTAAATTGTCTAATCGAGGCTTGAAGTGTAGATGGTTTGGTTATGTTTCCTGGCTTTAAGGCATCTAAACGAATTCTTATCTGTCTTCCCAGATACATTTCTGAAGGTGACTTCACGTTTCGAAGTGGTGTTGCTCGGTACTTGAATAAAATTTCTCTTACCTTGTTTTGTATTGATGATGGCTCATTGTACACAGCCGCTAAACGCTGCTTTAGAGTTTGCACATTACGTTCCGATAAGCCATTCGCTGTTGGATGGCCTGGAACGATGAATTTTTGAAATATTCCGGAGCTTGTGCAAAAGTTTGTGAATTCATCACTTTTGAATATTGTAGCATTGTCAGACACCAGAACGTCAGGATAACCGTTTCTTGCAAAAATGTTACGCAAAATTTCAATTGTTGATGTTGATGTGGGTGCAGAGGGACACCCACGCCTACTTCAACTTATTTTGATTTTGAATCGACTAGACAATCACTAAAGCCTCTCGATCTAGCTGGGAACAATTTTGCTCGGCCGGCGTCAGCGATCTTGAAGCAAATGCCACAGGTCGCTCTTCATCATCTACAATATGAGAAAAAACGCCTGCTATTCCTGCGGGGCTAGCGTGGCAAGCAAGTTGTACTGGTAGCATCGGGTTGACGGTATCAAAACGCGATCACTGGCAACTTCTGCTTTTTAGGATATTAAACGCTTTTTGCACTCTGAAGTCCATCTGAATTTGGAATTCATTTTTAATAAACGTCGTAGGGGCGTTAGTGATTGTAAAAGCATTTGGTATGAATCTTGCGTTGTAGGTCACCATACCCAAAAACCTACGCATATCTTCTACACAACTTGGTTGAGGTATTCGTAATATGGCTTCGACTTTTGAGGAAGATTTCTGCACTTTATTGTATTGGATTACATGACCCAGAAATTCTATTTGATTTTCGAAAAATTTGCATTTTGAAACATTTAGATGTAAATCATATTTTTGTAGTTGTAATGCCAGCCCTCTCTAACGGAATGTTGTGTTCTTTTATATATATTGGTGTTATATTTTCGCGCAATTGTAGGGAAAATTTAAGATTAGGTATGCAACCAATCCTTTGTTGGAAAACATTTTCGAATTCTGAAATAACTTCCTTAATTTCATTTGATTCATTAATAAAATCTATAATTATGTAACTTTGTTGAAGCTTCGTGAATGGACGTATTAGCGGAGTTTTTTCTTACATACTAAACAAACAAAAATTACAAAAAAATATATTCCTAATAAGTACTGATTCGTAATAAGTACTCATTTTGTGAAATTTGCTTTATTTTCACTAATAATATTTTTCAATCTGAAACAACAAAAACAATCAAAAAAACACAAACAAAGTGACTGAGGAATACTCTGCATGAGTACCCCAAAAACAAAAAATTGTGAAGTGAGTTCTAACGACAGAAATGCCTATTTTACTGTGAGTTCTGAAGCTCTTAATGCAAACAATAAAAATAAAAAATCTGATGATAGTCTTTTTCTAAAGGCAAAGCCAATTTTACGTGAGCGATCAACTTCGCTTACTCCGATGCCAAGTAGTGATTCGATAACATTACCGCTGCCTAGTACTTCTTTATTTAAAACAGCGCCATTATCCGCTCCGGGCTCGTGTTCATCACTTAACCCAGTTATCACTATAGACAATAATATTCAGAAACCTAAAGTGCCTGTCGGAATGGGCAGATATATCACAGTAGTAAAGCGCGGGCGAATCCAAAATTCATCGAAAATCTCATCGGTTCCCAAGATATCCAAGGATAACGACGCCAACTCAGCTAGCCATCAAAACCGTTTTAAAATTTGGCAAGATATCACCGATAAACCCGACGTATCCTCGAAGAAAACCTCAAAACCACCACCAATCTATTTGAGGGAAACAAATTGAAACACCCTTATTAAAAAATTAATTTCGGTCATTGGTGAAAAGGCATTTCACATTGTTCCAATAAAACGTGGTAATTTGATGAAACAAAGATCCAAATATATGAGGAAAAAGATTTCCGCAAAATGGTTAACGAATTTGAAAAAAATAAAACAAGTTTCTACACATTCCAGCTTAAGAGTGCTAAAGGCCTACAGATCGTATTGAAGGGCATAGATTCTTAAGTTGTTCCTGAGGAAATAAAAGATGCTCTCACCCTCCAGGGATTTAAGGTAAAGAATGTCTCTAACATAATAAACAGGGAGAAGATCCCCCAACCCTTATTTCGCGTTGAACTGGAGACAAATGATATTAAATTGAAGAAAAATTAGACACATCCTATTTATAATTTAAAATATCTCTTATACCGAAAAATCACAGCTGAACAACCACACAAGCGTTCGGGACCCGTACGGTGCCATAATTGTCAAGAATATGGCCACACAAAAACTTATTGTAAATTACCTACTGTTTGTGTTGTGTGCGGTGAATTACACAACTTATTTGCAATAAGTCGAAAGACCGGAAGGAAAAAAGTGCAGTAATTGTGGAGGTAATTACATTGCTAACTACAAAGGATGCCCTGTATACTCTTTCGTTAAACAGGCTATGAGTCAAAAGCCTAAAGTAACCCCAGCGCAAACAGGAAATACGTACTCCGCCACTTATCCTCTAATGGCTCAACCAATCACTCCACAAGTATCGTATGCTGACGCTGTGAAGATCAACTCTGTTCCAGTGCAAAAAGTGTCACCACCAAATAATACAACAAATGCTAACCCAAGCTTTAATTTCAGTCGCCTTGAAACTACTATTGATAATCTGGTGCAAACTATAAACAACTTTACAACAAATATGACTATCATGATGCAAGAAATGCTGCGTATGCAGAACACTGCTTCAAGCATTAGTTACCAAGCCATGAACACGTTGAAAGTAAGTATGTTTCTGGAACGCAAACGGCATTCGCCAACATAAAAATGAACTTGAGCACTTCCTCACTGTAAAAAATATTGATATAATGTTGGTATCTGAGACTCATTTGACTTCGATAAGCCTTTTTAAAATTAGTGGCTATACCTTATATGATACAAAGGACCCGAGAGGAAGGGCATGCGGAGGATCAGCAGTTCTAATAAAGTCAAGACTCAAGCAATATATTCTTAAGAAAATTTTGTGAAGACCATCTACAAGCAGCAAATATTTGTATCGAAAATTTTTGTTCAAATCTCGTGATATCATCAATTTACTACCCTCCCAGATTTTCAATCACTGAGGATCAATACGAGGATTTTTACAAAACTCTTGGCCCATGTTTCGTAGCAGCTGGCGACTACAATGCAAAACATACGTTCTGGGCATCGCGTCTTATTACACCTAGAGGTCGAGCGTTGTTCAACACAATTTCAAAAATGGGGTTGGACGTCATTTCGAGCGGGGAACTCACTTACTGGCCTACTGATATACAAAAAATTCCGGATGTTATAGATTTTGACGTCATGAAAATTATCTCTAGGGATTTAATTCATGTTGAAGCTTCTCATGATCTCTCCTCCGATCACTCTCAAACGATCGTTACAATTTGTAGCCCACTGAGAAGTGACTTACCTCACCCATATGTGAAGGTGATAAATCGTGTTAATTGGCTGGGGTTCCAAAAATATCTCGGTAGTCAATGTACAGAAGGCATCAAGCTAAGAACTCCCGATGATATTGAACTTAACATTGCCAATCTTACCGAAAATATTAAACAGGCTGCTAAAAATTCCACTACCTCCCATCCGCAGACTGGGTTTAATAGAATTTATTCTGCGGATATTGAACGTCTCGTATGTGAAAAAAGAAGAGCTAGAAGGGAATGACAACAGCACAGATAAGCTCAACATAAAAATAGACTTAAAGAGTGCACTAAGCGACTCCAAGAATTACTTGCGTCTGAAAAAGCTGCTTCTCTTAAAAAACTATCTGGAAGCTCTCGATTTCACAGCAGCATCTAATTACTCCTTGTGGCGCGCTGCTAGAAAACTTAAAACACCCGTTGAGTTTAAACCACCCCTGCGCACTTCGACCGGTGGTTGGGCAAGAACCAATACTGAAAAAGGTAACATATTTGCTGAGCATTTAAAATACGTATTTACCCCAAACACATGTACTTGTGCTGTTGATTTGCCGATTGCAGTTGCTCTACCCTCTCGACCCATAAAGTTTAAGATGCGTGATGTACAAAAACTAATTGTTGAAATCAACCCGAAGAAGGCCCCGGGTATTGATGGAATTAGTAACAAGATGCTGATGAAGTTGCCTCGTATTGCTATTAGAATCCTGTTGTTTATTTTTAATGACATTTTACGACTGCAGTATTATTCACACAGCTGGAAACTTGCCATGGTCAAAATGATTCCAAAGGCGGGCAAAGATTTTACTAAGGCTGTGTCATATAGGCCAATAAATTTGCTGTCAACAATTTCAAAGCTCTTCGAAAAACTGCTCATGACAAAATTGTTCCCAATTCTTGCTGATAATGGATGCATACCGCACCATCAATTTGGGTTTAGAAGTCAGAATAGCACCATTGAACAAACTTATAGATTGGTTGATTTCATAAGAAGAACATTTGAAGAAAAGAAGTATTGTTCTTCCCTCTTTATTGATGTTTCTCAGGCATTTGGTAAACTGTGGCATGAAGGCCTAATTTTAAAGTTGAAGACATATCTACCAATAAACATTGTAAATCTTTTGGAAAGTTACATTCTTGCCCGGAAGTTCACTGTCGTGAAGGAGACTTCGTGAGTGTGTCCGAAACTATCTCATCTGGGGTGCCACAGGGGAGTATACTGGGGCCAGTTTTGTATTTGATTTATACCTGTGATATGCCTCTGAGCAGTAATATCTTCACTTCTACATTTGCCGATGATACAGCCTACCTTAGTATGTATGAAAACCCTCACGAGACATCATGATATCTTCAGGAACATATTAACCTGTTGGAGCGGTGGTTGAACTTTTGGAGAATAAAAAGTAAATGAACAAAAGTGTGTTCATGTCACATTTACCCTACGAAGAGACTCTTGTTCCCCCATTCGAATCAACAATCAAGTTGTTCCTCAACATTCACAGGTGAAATACCTTGGTATACACCTTGACCGACGGATTACATGGAAACCCCACATTGATTCTAAGTTAACACAATTGAAACTTAAATTAACTCAGATACATTGGCTGATTGGTAGAAATTTTATCCTCAGTCTAGATTGTAAACTTTTAATATACAAGTCGCTTTTGAAACGCATATGATGTTACGGAATTCAGGTATGGGGCACTGCTGCAGCTTCCAATGGAGAGAGAATCCAACGAATGCAAAACAAAATATTAAGGTTAATAACATCGGCTCCATGGTACATGAAATATTCAATTTTACATCGTGATTTAAATATGCCACTTGTGACCGCTGAAATTGCAAAATATGCAGGCAAATATTTAACAAAACTCGAGTCCCATTCTAATCCCCTTGCTCGTAACATCTTGAACTTTCCTGGACACATCCGCTTAAAAAAGAGGGATACTACGGCTTTAGTACGCAACACTCCAGATGTAACTTTTTAGAAATATTTTTCCGCTTAATACGACTCTTATGTATTGTTAATTACTATCACTAAGTTAATGCCCGACACTGGTTGGGCCTAATAATTATATCTATACTTAAGATTTGAATACTTATTGTTAGTTCTGTTTTTGAAGATACAATAAATAAATATTAGTGTGAAAAAAAACGTAACTTGAATTTGCTTCGTCGAGTTCTTGCAGGTTAATCCCCAGTCGACGAATCCATGTTCGTCCTATAAGAGCTAAGCAACCATTAGGTACAATATACAATTCATTAGATACTGAAACATTTTTAAATTTAATATTAACCACTATTTTCCCATCTGCTCTAAACGTATTTTGGGTGTACGAGCGGAAGACAGATTCCGTTGGCACTAATTTGTTGCGTAATTTTAATTTTGCGTACTGGTCTCTTGGCAAGAATGAACATCCAGATCCCGAGTCAACTTCGAACTGTACTGTTTTCCCTTCAACTAATATATTGGCATAGTAACATTCCGACTTTGTATTACAGTAAACATCTACAATTTTTAGAATTCCGTAAGAGTCGTTATTATGTATCTTATCCGTTGTTCGCCCCAACGCACTGCTTTTAAGTTTTATCCGGCAACAGGACCATTTGCCAAAAGAGAAGCAATGCAGACTTTGTCAACATGCCCATGTTTAAAACATATATAAATTACATTTTAAATTTTTGCTGGAACGACACCCCTGCGAAATGGTTGTTCTTACCACACCGTAAGCATAATCCTGCAATACCCAGTTGCTCATAATTAACTTTTCGATTTTGTTGTCGCCGCTTGGAATTAGGGTTTTTCTTTGCTTTCTTGTTGCTGTTGAAAATTTTATTAATTTCCGTTGAATTATTATTTGATGTACTTGCTGCAGCTTGCGACAGTTCTCGAGCGTCCGTCTTCGCAGCCTCTAACGCCATAGCCTTATCCACAATCTCTTCAAACTTCGATGTACTTGATTGAAGAAGTTGTTCCCGCACATTATTGTCGCGAATGCCTCGAATGAATTGGGCTTTTAGAAACACATCCGCAATTGACGCCTGGCATACAGATTGAGAAATAAATTCACATGCACTGATATCGCTGCGAAGCGCTGCTACAAACTCGGCAACTGTCTGCCCTTCACTTTTGTATACTGATAAAAATTTGTGCTGTTGCACAAGCACATTCCTTTTTGGCGCTAAATGATTTTCTAGAAGCTGCAATAATTCGTTATAGGTTAGTTCTGGCGCTGCCTCCGGCGCTGCCAACGCTGTCGCCATATTAAAATATTTTGCGCCAATTGAATTTAGAAGTAGCTTTGCACAGTAATTTTTGTTTTCACCTGTGCCCTTCATGGTTATGTAGTTTGAACATCTCTGCATATAATTTTTGTATGTTTCTTTCGCCGGATCGAAACATTCGAAATTTGGAACTAGGATTGTATTTAAGCTAGTATCTCTTACTTGTGATGCACTTGAAGCAGCCCCAGAATTTGCACTTAAAGCCGCCAATTGTTGCACCAGGGCCTCTTGCATTTAAAAAAAAGTTGCGAATTGGTCTGCATTCATTTTAAATTTGTAGGTGTGTATGTATTCGCAAAAAAAAACTTGCACTTGTTTTCAAAGTAGAACACGAGAATATTATTTAGTACCACTTTTATTTTACTTTTATCCTCGTCGCCAACTGTTGTAACTTCTTAATTTAAGCACAGATTATCTTTATTTCAGCTATGAAAAAAAGTAAGATAATGACCAATAAAATGACATTAACAATGTTGTAATTTAAGCGGTTAGAATTGTGACAATTATCAATGTTGCGCTATTAGCGGTTATAACACATATAAACATGAAACTGCATTAAAACCGTATATGGAAAGGGATGCGGCTTTGATTTTTGAATATGCGAGAATAAACAACCTTGTCCTTAATACGTCAAATACTAGGGTTATAAGATTTAAGCCGCATATAAATCGATTTGTTGAAAATTTTAACATTTTTGTAAATGGCGCAGAAGTTTGTGAGATTTTCTCAAAAAAATACTTTGGGGGTGACATTACAAAGCAACTTATCGTGGAATCTGCATATGCAATATCTCCAATTATTGGAACATTGTATAAATTTTAACATAAATTTAAGGAAAAAACAAAGTTTATTATTTACGGAGCTTTGATACAAAGTCATTTAAATTATCTCGTGTCAGTATATGGTCATAAAAATACTGTAGAACTAAAAGATCTTCAAAGAGTACAAAATAAAGCACTAAAAACTGTATATAACCTACCTCTAACGCACCCTACATTAAACTTGTATAAGGAAGTATCCAAAACTATTTTGCCTATATATGCG